>CM027574.2:13037000-13093000 GCA_015852605.2 Populus deltoides
GAAATGAGAATTGGAGAAGAGAGTCAAAGAAGGGAGAAAGAGCAAAGAATTGTACAAATATATACAGATATCAGTTATTATGGGAAACTGAAAGAACCGACTGAAGTCACGGAGTACCGTTATCCGCCACTTCACCAGGGTGAGAGAGACTAGCAAAACAAAATTCACACCAAAAAGAAACACAAAACAATGTGAGAAAAACAAAATAATCAACCTTTATCTATAGGATCATACAAACCAATGGATTCATTTTCACTAGGAAAATTATCAAAGTAAGCTTTCAAACGATGTCCATTTCCCTTAGAAACATTGTCATTCTTTGGATTTTCAATATCAAAGGCCCCATAAGGATACACATGATGTGCCGTGAATGATTCGAAATCCGGCAACAATGAATCTGATGAAAATGGATGAAGGATGGGTCTGGTTGTGTTGTCTTTCTTTTGGTGTTTAGGCTGGATTATAGTGATTATAAGGTAAATACGATGGGGGATAGACTAGAATGATACTTTGATAAGTCGATCTGGACGCCACAAAGATCAATCTAGGATTTCGACGCCACACTCTTTGTGATTGAAGAGTGATAAGTCAGGTAGGGTTCTTCACAAAATTAATTTGGAAGAACAACTCATAATTCTGTGAATTAAGTTTCAAATATTGGCCAAAAGTGCTTTATTACATATTCTGATACTATATTTATAACCTGAACATCCCTCCAAAGTTAGGAAAAATTCAACATGGCAGAAGTCAAGCCCAAAAAAATAGACTTTGACAAACTAACCTAGACAAATTAACTAGCACATGTTTTTTGACCTTTCTAACATAAACAGACCAAATTTAAAACAACCATATTTCTTACACAAAAGTCCAATGCAATCATGGTTGGACAATCTAGAAAGAACATGTTCGAACTTGAAATCCACCTAGATTAGTCTTGTTTTCACATGCAATGGATGACTTCAAATTCAGGTTCAAATTCATTTGGTTGTTCGACCATAAACAACATCAATTCCTTCACTTATTTGCATATCAACCCAAATTCAAGTAGCCTAGCATCAAAAAGAACCATTAAGGGCTTTTCCCATCTCCAAGTTCCAATTGTAGGCAAATAAACATCCTTGAACCAATTTCAAATTGATTGCTAATTTTTTAACTTCGAACCACGCTTCAATCATTCCAATTTGACTCGTCAAGGCCCTTTGTAGTTGTTTCGCTCTTGCTCTTGTCATTGGACCATCCGAATCCTCTTGCATATTAGTTTTAGCTTTACAAGATGGATTATAATTCCCATGATGCACATCATCACCGGGTTGAAAATGATTTGTCCTCAAATCGGAATCGTCATCGTCATCCAAGTATGGAGTCAAGTCTTTCACATTAAAAGTAGGCGATACGTTGTAATCACCGGAAGATCTACCATATACGCATTGTCATTCACCATCTCTATAATCCGAAATGGACCATCAGCTCTTGGCATCAACTTGGACTTACGTTTGCTTGGGAATCCGCCCTTGCTAATATGAATCCAAACAAGATCTCCGTGTTCAAACCTAACCATTTTCCGCCCCTTGTTAGCTTGTTTAGCATACTTTGTCGTTTTCTCCTCAATATGTAATCGAACCTGCTCATGTAGTTTCTTCATCAATTCTGCCTTTCTAATTCCATCCATAGATGTCCTCTCATCAATTGGAATATGAACAAGATCAATAGGAACACAAGGATTAAAGCCATACACAACCTCAAATGGTGAAAATTTTGTAGCCCCATGCACACTACGATTATATGCAAACTCCACAATAGGCAAACAAGTATCACAACTCTTCAAATTCTTATGTATAACAAATCGTAACAAGGAAGATAAAGTTCGGTTTACTACCTCGGTTTGTCCATCGGTTTGTGGATGACATGCCGTACTGAAAAGTAACTTCGTTCCAAGCTTCCTCCAAAGAGTCTTCCAAAAGTGGCTTAAGAACTTTGTATCACGATCAGAGACAATGCTTTTAGGAACTCCATGCAAACGAACAATCTCTTGAAAGAACAAATCAGCAACATGTACTGCATCGTCGGTTTGTTGCAAGGAATGAAATGAGACATTTTGGAGAATCGATCAACCACGTACCATTATTGAATCCTTTCCACCTGTGTTCTTGGTAACCCAAGTACAAAGTCCATGCTAACATCCATCCATGGTTGCTCTGGAATAGGCAAAGTGGCATATACTGATCCATATGCATTCTCTTTACCCTTAGCTTTCTTGCAAATAGCACATCTCTCAATCACCTTGTGCACATCCCGTAACATGCTAGGCCAAAAGAAATGTTCTTTCAGGGACTCATAAGTCTTCTTCTCCCCAAAATGACCACTAAGACCACCACCATGAGCCTCTCGCACAAGCAACTCCCGTAACGATCCTGAAGGAATACACATTCTGTCCATTTTGAACAGGTAACCTTCATGCATAAAGAACCCATCACAAGCTCCCTTTGCACATTCGACAACCACATTAGCAAAGTAGGAATCATTAGCATACTGTTCCTTTACTTGTTCAAAACCCATCGACTTTGCATTCAACATAGAGATCAGTGCAAACCTCCTAGAAAGAGCATCAGCAACCACATTAACTTGCCCTTTCTTGTACTTTATGACATAAGAAAATGACTCCATAAACTCCATCCATTTAGCATGTCTACGATTCAGCTTGCTTTGGCCCTTCAGATACTTCAAGGATTCATGATCAGTATGTATAACAAATTCTTTAGGCAACAAGTAGTGCTGCCATACCTCTAGAGCCCGAATCAAAGCATAGAACTCCTTGTCGTAAATAGAGTAGTTCAAACGTGCTCCATTTAACTTTTCACTGAAGAATGCAATCGGCCTCTTTTCTTGAAACAAGACAGCCCCAATTCCAACTCCGGAAGCATCACACTCTATTTCGAATGTTTTAGCAAAGTCTGGAAGTGCTAAAACTAGAGCAGTACACAACGTTTCCTTAATTAGCTCAAAAGCTTTCTGCGCATCTTCACTCCATCTAAACTCGTTCCCTTTTTTCAAGCATTCTGTCATAGGAGCAACAATAGAGTTCGAAGTCTTTCACAAATCGCTCTGAGAAAGAAGCTAAACCATGGAAACTCCTCACATCGGCGATACTAGTAGGTTTTGGCCAATCCCAATTGCCTTAATTTTCTCCTCATCAACCTTAACTCCCCTGCTAGAGATAATATACCCAAGAAACACGACACTTTCTTCCACGAAGTAACACTTTGTGAGTTTCCCATACAACTTAGAATCTCGCAAAGATTCAAACACAACTCGAGATGCTTCATATGATCATCAAAGGTCTTGCTATACACCAGGATATCGTCAAAATATACTACAACAAACAGCCCAATATACTTCCTCAAAACATGATTCATAAGCCTCATAAATGTACTAGGCGCATTAGATAACCCAAACGGCATTACCATCCATTCATATAACCCCTGTTTAGTTTTAAATACTTTGTTCCATTCATCTCCTTCTTTCATTCTAATTTGGTGATAACCACTCATTAAATCGACTTTAGAAAACAATGCAGCGCCATGCAACTCATCAAGCAAATCATCAAGTCTGGGTATAGGAAATCGATACTTAATCGTTATTTTGTTGATAGCGCGATCGTCCATACACATCCTCATGGTACCATCTTTCTTGGGTACAAGCAAAGTAGGTACGGAACATGGACTAAGTGATTCTCGCACATAGCCCTTCTCTAAGAGCTCACCAACCTGCCTTTGAATCTCTTTTTGCTTCCTCTCGGATTACATCCGTATCTTTGGTGCGTTAGGAAGTGAAGCTCCCAAGCACCAAATCAATTTGATGCTCAATTCCGCGAATAGGTGGTAACCCTTTTAGGTAATTCATCTGGAAACACATCTTTAAATTCTTCAAGCAATTCTTTAATCTGTATTGGTAAGTCCAATCCTTCTACTTGTAGTAATTGCTTTGCCCGATCATGAAAAAACCCCCACCCGGCTAATGCTTGTTTGATTTCGCCTTTTCTTGCTAGCAACGGCCCCTGACTTTAGTTCACCTCCTTCGTTGGCTTCAGATTCTGATCCTCTCTAACCTGTTGAGAACTCAATGGTAACAAGTTCACCTTCTTTCCATTCAGCATAAAAGAATAAGTGTTCTTTCGTCCATTATAGGTCACCTCCTTATCAAACTGCCATGGACGACCCAGCAACAAATGGCTAGCTGATATCGGGGCAACGTCACACAAAACCTCGTCATGATAGGTTTTAATGGAAAAAGGTACACGGACTTGCTTTGTCACCCGAATCTCCCCATTCTCATTCAACCATCGCAAACTGTACGGCCTAGGATGTGGAAGGGTAGTTAAACCCAATTTCTCCACCAAGGTAGTTGACACAACATTAGTGCAACTTCCATTATCGATGATCATCCCACACACCTTATCTCGAATTTGACATCGAGTATGGAAGATGTTCTCGCGTTGCTCATCACTAACGTCAATTTGTGCATTCAGAACCCGTTGCACAACCAACAAATCTCCCTTCACTGGTTCGAAATCCTCTTCTTGTTCAGCCACTTGTACCTCATCTTCATCTTCTGTTTCAACCTCATCTCCACTGATCAGCTCTCCATGATCCCCGTGCAAAATCATCACCCTTTTATTTGGACATTCCGAAGCAATGTGCCCATGTCCTAAGCACTTGAAGCACTTGATGTCCCGAGACCTCCTAGGATGTTGAGATTCTGTCACCTTCTCCTTTCCCTTCAAAGAATCAGAACTGGTATTCCCTTTAGTAAACTCCACCTTCTCATCTCGTTTAGGTGTGCTCCATGTTCGTGTAGGTGTAGAAACAACCCTTGTTGTGCTTGACGTAGTTACACCAGTTCGCACACCTCCTCGTTTCTGCGCCTCTCTACTCGAGTTGCAAGCTTTATAACTTCCTCAAGGAAGATATACGGTTTGTAATTCAACAACATTAGCTATATCCTTCCTCAACCCTCCAAGAAATCTAGCTATTGTTTGCTCTTGGGGTTCCATCAATTCACATCGAATCAAGCAAGAACTCAAACTCTTTCACATACTCTTCCACGCTCAAAGATCCTTGTCGCAAAGTCCAAGTCCGATGTATAGCTCCTGTTTATAGTAATCGGGGAACAAATCTCTTCTTCATCACTCTTTTCATTGTTGCCCACGTTGTAATCTCCTCTTCTCCATCCCTTCTCCTCCTGAATCTTTAAGTTTTCCCACCATAAAAGAGCATAATCCGTGAAACTCAAGTCTGCCACCTTGCATTTCCTTTCTTCGGATATTTCATACCATTCAAACACATTTTCAACCTTCTGAATCCACTCCAAGTATTCCTCGGGTGAACTACTTCCTCTAAATGGTGGAATCTTAAGTTTGAGACCATTAGGAGGATTATAATTCCGCCTTCTTAGTCCGCCCCTATCGTCGGCCTCATCATCCCCATTTGGATCTTCGTCGACTTCTATAATATCATTTCGTGGTACCCTAAGTGCTTGCCTCTGTGGGGGTTGCAAATTATTTCTTTGCATCATTTGCATAAGGGTATTCAACTGTTCACGAATTCCAGTCATTTCATCCCGAATCTCAGCATGAGATCGTTGTAAGCCCATAACCTGTGGCTCGTTCCAAACTTAACCCTCTTGGCAAATCTTCTTTATCTCCAGACCATAATTAAGTTTATCAACCTTAATTCCAGCAAGCCTTTCTTCTATTTTTTCTCTCCCGCCTTGATCTCAACCGATGCTCGATACCGGATGATGTGCCGTGGAATGATTCAAATCCGGCAACAATGAATCTGATGAAAATGGATGAAGGATGGGTCTGGTTGTGTTGTCTTTCTTTTGGTGTTTAGGCTGGATTATAGTGATTATAAGGTAAATACGATGGGGGATAGACTAGAATGATACTTTGATAAGTCGATCCGGGACGCCTACAAAGATCAATCTAGGATTTCGACGCCACACTCTTTGTGATTGAAGAGTGATAAGTCGGTAGGGTTCTTCACAAAATTAATTTGGAAGAACAACTCGTAATTCTGTGAATTAAGTTTCAAATATTGGCCAAAAGTGCTTTATTACATATTCTGATACTATATTTATAACTGGAACATCCCTCCAAAGTTAGGAAAAATTCAACATGGCGTAAGTCAAGCCCAAAAAAATAGACTTTGACAAACTAACCTAGACAAATTAACTAGCACATGTTTTTTGACCTTTCTAACATAAACAGACCAAATTTAAAACAACCATATTTCTTACACAAAAGTCCAATGCAATCATGGTTGGACAATCTAGAAAGAACATGTTCTGAACTTGAAATCCACCTAGATTAGTCTTGTTTTCACATGCAATGGATGACTTCAAATTCAGGTTCAAATTCATTTGTCTGTTCGACCATAAACAAGATCAATTCCTTCACTTATTTGCATATCAACCCAAATTCAAGTAGCCCAAGATCAAAAGAACCATTAAGGGCTTTTCCCATCTCCAAGTTCCAATTGTAGGCAAATAAACATCCTTGAACCAATTTCAAATTGATTGCTAATTTTTAACTCCGACACAGCTTCAATCATTCCAATTTGACTCGTCAAGGCCCTTTGTAGTTGTTTCGCTCTCGCTCTTGTCATTGGACCATCTGAATCCTCTTGCATATTAGTTTTAGCTTTACAAGATGGATTATAATTCCCATGATGCACATCAACACATGTTTCTCAATAAATGGACCGCTCCATCTTGATCTTAGCTTTCCAGGAAATAAATGGGGTCGAGAATTATAAAGCAAAACTTTTTGACCAGTATCAATTTTTTGACAATTTTCACAAGTTTTGCAGAATGCATGTGTGTCCTTGAACATGGTGGGGCAATAAAATCCCTTTTGTAAGATTTTCGTAGCTGTCTTTTTTGACGAGAAATGACTCCCACATGCTTCAGAATGACAAAGTTTAATGACATTACTTACCTCATTGTCAGGAATGAATCTTCGAAATGTTTGATCAGGACAATATTCGAATAAGTAAGGGTCATCCCAATAAAATTTCTTCACTTCGTTCAAAAACTTACCTTTATCTTGGTGACTCAATGAGTTAGCAAATCTCCGTCGCAAGAAAATTGATATTTTTAGCAAACCAAGGCATTGAACTAAGAGAAAGTAAGGATTCATCAGGAAAGTAATCATCGATTGGTGTGATGCCGGATGTCGAATCTGTTGTCACTTTTGACAAAAGATCCGCATCAATATTTTCGGTGTCTTTTTCATCCGTGATTTCTTCCTGAGAATAAATCATTTGCAAATCTGCAGATTCATCAAACTCAATTTGACTCAAAGTAGATTCAAGTTGATCATGAACTAATTCTTCAATAATATCTACTTCTTGTAAATCATTATCATCTCCAGGTTGCTTACAAATGTTGAAAATATTCATCTCCAATGTCATGTTCCCAAATGATAGCTTCATCAGTCCATTCCTACAATTAATCAATGCATTAGACGTTGCAAGAAACGGACGTCCTAAAATAACAGAAAATGAATTACATGCTTCAACAGGTTGTGTGTCCAAGACAATAAAATTCACAGGATAAATGAACTTATCGACTTGTACTAACACATCTTCAACTATTCCTCTAGGCACTTTTACGGATCTATCGGCAAGTAAAAGAGTTATGTGTTGTTTTTAACTCACCTAGATTGAGACTTTGAAAAACTGAATATGGAAGTAAATTCACACTAGCTCCAAGATCAAGTAAAGCTCTTTCAATTTTATGTTCTCCAATAAAGCAAGAAATTGTAGGACAACCAGGGTCTTTATATTTCAATGCATTATTGTTCTGAAGAATGGCACTTACTTGTTCGGCTAAAAAGGCTTTCTTTTTCACATTCAGTTTTCTCTTCACAGTGCACAGATCTTTCAAAAATTTAGCATAAGAAGGAACCTGTTTCATAGCATCCAACAAAGGTATATTGATCCTTACCTGTTTGAAAGTTTCAAAGATTTCAGAGTTGTGATTAACTTTCCTTTGTTTGGTCATGGCATGAGGAAATGGAAGTGCTGGCGGGGAATCAGTCTTTTCTTTGTAATGATCAGATTCAACCCCTTCCTTACCCTCAGAGATTGACTCGTCATCTTTCTCACAAGGTTCAAGAATGGGTTTTTCAATAACCTTACCACTACGAAGAGTGATGACTGATTTGGCTTGATCCATGTAGTGGCTTCCAGAACTACTTGCATTTGCATTGTATTGCCCCTTTGGATTTTGCTGAGGTTGAGATGGAAACTTACCTTTCTCTTGGAAACTAAGAGCAGTTGTGAACTTTGCAAGAGTATCTTTAAGATCTGTCATGCTTTGAGCAAGTTGAGTGTTAATTGTCTCTTGCTTTTCCATGAATGCATGCAATGTTTCCTCAAGATTTCTTCTAGGAGGCGGAGCATAAGGAGGTGCATATCCATGAGAATTTTGGAAATTATGGTGTGCTTGAAACGGTGGTTGTGAAGTTTGCGCATTATTGTTATCACTCTTCCAATTAAAATTTGGGTGATTTCTTCAACCAGGGTTGTATGTTTGCGAGTATGGGTTATGATTGGGCCTTTGGAAACTATTTAATGCATGGGCTTGTTCATGGAGACATTCTTTAAAAGAAGGCAAGGTTGGACAGTCATTAGTTGAATGTTCGTTGGTTTCACAGATTTGACACGCAATGTCTTGAACAGATTTTAGGTGACTACTCTTTTTTAATTCTAATGCCTCGACTTTTTTAGCTAAAGATGCAAACTTGGCTTGGAGGTCATGATCTTCCCTAAGGTTGTACATACCTCCACTAGATGTATGAGGTTCGGATTTACTTGGTGCCTCATAAGTTCCTGTAGTGTCCCAATTTTGCGCATTTTCAGCTAGCAAGTCTAGGTATTCCATGGCTTCATTAGGGTCTTTATCCTCAAAAGTTCCATTACACATCAATTTAACCATTTGCCTATCTCTAGGAGTTAACCCTTCATAAAAATGTGACACCAATCTCCATGTTTCAAAACCATGATGGGGGCAAGTATTAAGCAAGTCTCGATATCTATCCCAACAATGGTAAAATGTTTCTCCTGGTTTTTGAGTGAAAGTAATGATTTGTCTTTTGAAAGAGTTTGTTCTGTGGGATGGAAAAAACTTCTTTAAAAATTGTTGTTGCATATCATCCCAGGCACGAATGGATCCAGGTCTCAAATTTTGTAGCCATGTTTTAGCTTTATCTTTTAATGAAAAAGGAAAAAGCTTTAACCTAATGGTGTTCATGCTACAATTTGACTCATTATAGGTGTTACAGACCTCAAATTCCCTTAAATGCAAGTATGGATTTTCTAAATCTAAACCATGAAAAGAAGGTAAAAGTTGAATAATGCCTGGCTTAAAATTAAAATGAGATGCATCAGGGGGAAAAACTATGCATGAGGGTGCACTTGTTCTTGTGGGATTCATGTGGCCCCTAAGTGTTCTAACCCGAATATTCTCATTATTCTCATTATGAAGCGATTGGTTATCTTCTTCGGCCATATTTTCTGAAAATGATGAGGATACTCTACAAAGTCTACCACTTAATGTACGTGACCACACTCTCATGCACGTGCAGGAAGAGAATAAAAGAAAGAAAAGAAAAACAATAGAAAAAGAAACAAAACAAAAGAAACAAAGTTAGATACAAGAAAAGAGAAAAGAGAAAATAAAATAAATACTATAATTTGTACAAGAATTTACCTCCCGAAGCAGGCCAAAAAACTTGACACGACCAAAAGATTGATGTCTTCTCCCAAGTGCGGGAGTGTCGAGTAATAAATAACCGCAAGACCAGGGTCGAACCACAAGGAGGTTAATTGTATAAATTATAGTTAACAAAGAACACAATAACAACAATAATAATAGTAATAATAATAATAATAATAATAATAATAATAATAAAGAAGAAGAAGAAGTTGATGAGAACTTTGAGATGGAAGATTAACGTAAAGATTCAACAATGATAACAACACATGTCAAGGTTAGAGGATCCACTAATGGTATTTCAAACAAGTATAGTATAAACTTTTATTATTCAATTGGAAACCACACACAAAGGAGGTTCCAATCAGATTATAAATTGTTAACATGATTACATTAGTTATCTTATTCGAATAATGCTAATACTTGTAAATGTTGTCAGGCATTCATGATTATAACTTATGTTAACAACAAATCAAGTTCCTTTCATAGCTCAGGTGTCGGTTATACCATATAGTATGGGCTATGAAAGTGCCAAGTATTTGTTGTACCAAGTGTTATACAACATAAATCTAGATTAACCATTTAACAAGCAAAGTATTAAAAGTGAACAAGATAACAAATATGAAGCATGTTAATATCCAACATTAAGGTCCATGTTAAGTTTATATTATACTTATTCTTACACCATTAGTGTACCCTTTTCACCTTGACATAATTAACTTAGCAACACATAATGAAAGAAAGAAACATAAATAAACAAGGAAAGGAAATGAAAAGCATAAGCAAGAAATTAATATAAGCAAAACTTAAGCATTACAAAATATAAAGAAAGAGCAAGAGCATGATCTTGATCTGAACACCAAGATGCCTCAATACATGGCAAATGCCTCCTTTTATAGGCCAAAATTCGGAACTATTGATTTGTTGACTAATTGATGAGTGAGTGGCCACATCTTGACTTGGTGACAATCCTTATCTTCTTGTCTACCAAAAACGTCATTGATGACGTCATAATTTGAACAAACTTAAATCATGAAAGTTTTAGAGAATTGTCTCATCTTTCCAGGGTAAAAATTTAAGATCATTTGGATTTCTAGAACTCGAGATATGGGCTAAACACTGAACAGTGTTTAGGCTGCAGGACAGATTCGGACTTCTTTGTTGTTGCTGCAATTTGGACTTGAAAACGGCCTTTTTAAATCTTGGGCTTCACATGAAAGTTGTAGGTCTATGTCTTATCTTTCCATCCATATAAAATGGACCTAAATCCAAGATCTACAGCTCCAGATATGACCCAATTACCGAAAAGTGTTCCAGTTTGGACTGCACCAGCATCTCTTTTCTAAGTTTGGTCATCTCTTTGTCCTTTCAATTTCAGTACTTCAACTCATCAATCAATTCTTTCATTTATGTGATAGGCCTGCATTTAAGATGAACATTTACCATAAATTAAAGGTATCTTATATTATTAGATATGTTATTATAAAACATGTTTTAGTTAGGGAGTTATTGATACTTCAAGTGCAAAATGATGATATAAAACCTTGATAAAAAATGCACTTTTAAGTACTAATCAATCACCAAAAAACAGAAAAATCATCCTTAAAAATCTCAAGAAAACGTTCAACCATATCATTGAATATGCTAAGCATGCATCTTTGAAATGTGGCTGATGCATTACATAATTCAAACGGCATCCTACGGTATGCAAATGTACGAAATAGACATGTGAAAGTAGTTTTCTCTTGATCTTCAAATGCAATTTCAATTTGGTTATAACCTGAATAGCCATCTAGAAAACAATAAAATTCATGACCTGCAACTCTTTCTAGAATTTGATCCATGAAAGGTAAAGGAAACTGATCTTTGATGCAACCATATTATTCAATAGTTTCACCCACATTTAACTAGTGTTTTGCCTATGTTTTATATATATAATGCCTTGATATTCTTTGTTTTATGTTTTGAAGGCACTTTTGGATGAAAGATGCAAAAAGGAGTAAATTTGAGATAATTGACAGATTTGACCTTCAGTTGATGTTTTTTGTAGAGTGTGAGCTCTAGATGTTGAAATGAAGTGATTCCAGTGGCATTAAAAAGGTAACATCCATACCTTTCTGGACATCTAAGGCAAGAAAATAAAATAAGGAAGAGCATGGAAATCGCAGCCTTCAAAGTCAAATCTCGCAATCTGCTAATGTTGACCTTTGGCCATTTCAACTTGAATATCTAGAGCTACAGAAGTCCAATTGATGCAAACTTAATTTTGTTGGATTCATGACTAAAAGTTATATAAACGCTCAAAGTTTCAGCCAAAAACGATGTCATATGAGGGAGATATGAGTTTTCAAAGATGACATCTGAATTGTGCCTGCAAACAGGTTTCGTGAAGAAACGATTCCAAATTACGTTTCGAAGCATCAGAACCGATATCCAAGTTTTTATTTCAGCAATTTAGCTCCTCTAAGTCAAAGCTTGAAGATTTCATGCAAGGCTATTTCTCCTTTTTTAGGAAAATAGTTATTGAAGTTCTCAAATGTAAACAGTCTACTTAATGGAGGACTATTTTGTAAAATCGAGACCTAGGGTTTCCTAAAATATAAAAAGCATGAGAGAAGAGAAGGGGAGCAGCCAGCCAAGAAGAGAAAAACACCCCCTTCCTCTAAGAAACCCTAAATTATGCATTCTTCCTTCTTTTTGATTGGTTGTTCAACAAACATGCAAGGCTAAACACTTTTTCTTGGTTGCAAGGACACGGAAACCTTCGGATTTCAAGAACTGTGAGATTTATTTTACCTTTTCTTTTCAGTTTATATGATGAATATGTTTGTTCTCCTATGCTTGTTTTTCCTATGATTGTTTATTTTAATTGCTAGAGCGGACTCGAGTTATTATTGTAGACAATCTATTGCTAAGTTTGATATCAAAACCGGAGTTGTGGTATATGAACTTGTGAAGCAACTGAGTTTAATAATTGTGGCGGATCTACGTTATTAATCTTAGGGAGAACATTCAATCAAATCAAACATAGACTGCGGACAGTTATGTTTTCTTGATTAATCAACTTATCTAGTTCTTAAGGCTGCCATTCAATTAAATTACTAGTGCGGACATTGTGGTTGTTTAATGGTTAGGGTTAGTTATACGGTGGATCCGTTAACTAACCAATGTTAAGAAGAGATAAATATTCAGAATATAAATTGATGTTTCGTTTCCATGATCAGTTCTGATTTCTGTAGGTAGATGTGTGCTTGTGACCAAGGTTTGTTCTCTTGATAATTTTCTAATTTTATTATATTTCGTTTGATAGTTTTCTGTTTTCTTTTGCTTTAGCCTAGATAACGTCCAAACCCCCCCCCCAAAATTGCATATCATCTAGCATAAAAATCTGACTTGAACTTCCTCGTGGGATCGACCCCTTGCTTGCTCTATACTATCTTGTGTGTTGTGTTTGAAGTTAGGGTAATTAATTTGTGCGACCGCGACGTCGCAACAAATTTTGGTGCCGTTGCCGGGGAAGTAATTTTAGTTGATTCTTGTGCTATTATTTTTATTTTCCGTGATTGTTATTTCTTTTTCTGAAAAAAAACAGAATTTTTGCTTGCTGCGATCGCTTTCATTATGGCGTGATGCTTGTTCAAAACAGATTTTTTGGTGAAATTAGGTATCAGCCTTTTGTTTCCTGAAGGGAAACGACGTTCTAAACAGGACTAGTGGTTTACCACTAGCCCCGCCATACTGAGGCCAAATTCCACTGTTTTCTAGGGTTTTTAGGCAGTTTTTGTTTTCTACCGTAAGATTTTCGTATAATTTGCATTGTTTTCGATCTCTTGTGTGGTTGGTTTCTTTTGAGTTTTCTTGATGATTTATGCCAGTAACCCGTTTTACTAATCAAAGTCAAGTGCAGTTGGATCATGAAATAGAAAAAACTTTACACAGGTTATGAAAGGAATCTCGCCTTAACGCCATGGCTGTTACACGATAACAAACACTCAAGGAGCTTGCTACTCCTAACATGGAAAATCAGCCATTGTGCATAAATATCGACAATAATGTAAACTTTGAGCTCAAATCTGGTTTTATACATTTGCTACCAACTTTCAATGGTCTTGCAGAAGAAGATCCTCATACCTCAAGGAATTCCATATGGTTTGTGTTCGCATGAAACCGAATGGAGTTGACGAAGAACAGGTTAAGTTAAAAGCTTTCCCTTTCTCTTTAAAAGGGGCAGCAAAGGCATGGTTTTTCTCTATTCTCCCAGGTTCCATTGGAACTTGGAATGCCATGAAGAAGATTTTCCTTGAAAAGTATTTCCCAGCATCTCGAGTTGCCAATATAAGGAAAGAAATATGTGGGATTCAACAATCTCACGGAGAGACACTTTCTGAGTATGGGGAAAGATTTGAGCAACTGTGCATTCAATGCCTTCATCATCAAATACCCGATCAGCTGCTCATTCAATATTTCTATGAAGGATTGATGCCTACTGACCGTGGTATCATTGATGCTGCAAGTGGAGGGGCATTGGTAGATAAGACACCCGAGGCTGCACGCCAATTAATCTCAAACATGGCAGCCAAGTCGAAACAATTTGGCACGCGTGGAGACTTCGTAAACAAATGAGTAAATGAGGTAAGTATTTCTAACTCTGAAAATAAAGTTAATGATCTTACTTCTCTTGTGCGTTCTTTGGCTTGTGGAAATGTATAACAGGTGAAAGTTTGTATCATATGTTCCTTACAAGGACATACCTCAAATATGTGCCCAACAATGCAAGAAGATTACATTGAACAGGTTCATGCAGTTGATGGAGGATTCACCGGACAATCCCAGCGTAAATATGATCCCTTTTCCAACACGTACAATCCCGGATGGAGAGATCATCCAAACTTATGTTATGGGAACCCACCTCAACAAGGCAATCAAGGTTTGTTCTCTTGATAATTTTCTGATTTTATTAAATTTTGTTTGATAGTTTTCTGTTTTCTTTTGCTTTAGCCTAGATAACGTCCAAACCCCCCCAAATTGCATATCATCTAGCATAAAAATCTGACTTGAACTTCCTCGTGGGATCGACCCCTTGCTTGCTCTATACTATCTTGTGTGTTGTGTTTGAAGCTAGGGTAATTAATTTGTGCGACCGCGACATCGCAACAATATTTTCTAGTCATTGAATTAAGTTTCCTATAGTCAATGCACATGTGCCAACTAGTAATAGTCCTAGTTGGAATTAACTCATTCTTCTCATTTGTTATCACAGTAACTCCAGACTTTTTAGGTACAATTTGGGTAGGACTTACCCATTTGCTGTCAGAAATAAGATAAATGATTTCGTTATCTAGAAACTTAATGACTTCATTCCTCACTACTTCTTTCATATTAGGATTAAGCCTTTGTTGCATTTCTCTGGAGGGTTTAGCATTTTCCTCCAAATAAATCTTATGTGTGCAAATCAAAGGACTAATTCCTTTTATGTCAGCTATGGTCCATCCTAATGCATTTTTGTGCATTTTCAGAGTCTGTAATAACTTACCTTCTTGATGAACATCAAGTTTAGAAGAGATTATTACCGGAAAAGTTTCATTTTCTCCCAAAAATGAGTATTTGAGATTAAATGGTAATAGCTTCAAATCGGATTTTAGTGGTTGAACACTTGAAGGTATGGACTCAATTGATCGTGGTGGCAATTCCTTAATTTTTGGTCTCCAACTATTTGCCTTCAACTCTTCTTGAAAATAAACCATTTGCAAATCATCAGATTCATTAAACTCAGTTTCACCGGAAGAATTTTTAAATTGATCATAAATTATTTTTTCAATAAAATCTACTTCCTGTAAATCATTATCATCTTCAGGTTGCTTGCAAATGTTAAAAACATTCATCTCCAATGTCATGTTTCTAAAAGATAACTTCATCACTCCATTCCTACAATTAATCAATGCATTAGAAGTTGCAAGAAATGGACGTCCTAAAATAACAGGAATTGAATTACATGCTTGAACAGGTTGTGTATCCAAGACAATAAAATCCACAGGAAAGATGAATTTATCAACTTGTACTAACACATCTTCAACTATTCCTCTAGGCACTTTTACAGATCTATCAGCAAGTAAAAGAGTTACAGAAGTAGGTTTTAACTCACCTAGATTGAGACTTTGAAAAACTGAATATGGAAGTAAATTCACACTAGCTCCAAGATCAAGTAAAGCTCTATCAATTTTATGTTCTCTAATAAAGCAAGAAATTGTAGGACAACCAGGGTCTTTATATTTCAAAGCATTATCATTCTGAAGAATGGCACTTACTTGTTGGGCTAAAAAGACTTTCTTTTTCACATTCAATTTTCTCTTCACAGTGCACAGATCTTTCAAAAATTTAGCATAAGATGGTACCTGTTTAATAGCATCTAACAAAGGTATATTGATCTTTACCTGTTTGAAAATTTTAAAGATTTCAGAATTGTGATTGACTTTCCTTTGTTTGGTCATGGCATGAGGAAATGGAAGTGCTGGTGGGGAATCAGTCTCCTCCTTGCAATGTTCAGGTTCAACCCTTTCCTTACCCTTAGAGACTAACTCATCTTCTTTCTCACAAGGTTCAGGAATGAGTTTTTCAATAACCTTACCACTGCGGAGAGTAGTGACTGATTTGACTTGATCCATATGTTGGCTTCTGGAACTAATTTTGAAAATAATGTTGTGCTTGAAATGGTGGCTGTGAAGTTTGTGCATTATTGTTACCAATCTTCTAACTGAAATTTGGGTGATTTCTCCATCCAGGGTTATACGTTTGCGAGTATGGGTTATGACTTGGCCTTTGGTAACTATTTAAAGCATTGACTTGTTCATAGAGACATTCCTTAAAAGAAGGCAAAGTTGGACAATCATTGGTTGAGTGTTCATTAGTTTCACAAATTTGAGACACAATTTCTTGAACAGATTTTATTTGACCATTCTTTTTTAATTCTAGTGCCTCAACTTTTCTAGCTAAAGATGCAAATTTGGCTTGAAGGTCATGATCTTCCCTAAGGTTGTACATGCCTCCATTAGATGTATGAGGTTGAGTTTTACTTGGTGCCTCACACATACCTGTAATTTTAAGCATTTTCAGCTAGCAAGTCTAGGTACTCCATTGCTTCATCAAGGTCTTTATCTTCAAAAGTTCCATTGCACATCAATTCCACCATTTGCCTATCTTTAGGTGTTAACCCTTCATAAAATTGGGAGACCAATCTCCATGTTTCCAAACCATGATGAGGACAGGTATTAAGCAAGTCTTTATATCTATCCCAACACTTGTAAAATGTTTATCCTGGTTTTTGAGTGAAAGTGGTGATTTGTTTTTTGAAAGAATTTGTTCTATAAGACAGAAAAAACTTTTTTAAAAACTGTTGTTGCTTTCATCCCAAGCACGAATGGATCCTGACCTAATATTTTGTAGCCATGTTTTAGCTTTATCTTTTAATGAAAAAGGAAAAAGCTTTAATCTGATGATGTTCATGCTATAATTTAAGTCATTATAGGTGTTACAAACCTCTTCAAATTCTCTTAAATGCAAGTATGGATTTTCTAATTCTAAGCCATGAAAAGTGGGTAAAAGTTGAATAATACATGGCTTAAAATTAAAATGAGAAGCATCAGGAGGAAAAACTATACATGATGGTGCACTTGTTCTTGTTGGATTCATGTGATCTTTAAGTGTTCTCACACGATTATTCTCATTATGAATTGACTGGTTATCTTCTTCGGCCATGTTTTCTAAAGAAAATAAGGATTTCCTAGAAAGTCTACCACTTAATATACATGTCTAAACTCTCATGCAAGTGCAAAAGAAAAGAAAAGAAAAAGAACAAAATTAGAAAAACAAATAAAAGTGAAAAGAAAAGAAAATAAATGAAAAATATAATTTAGACAATACTTACCTCCCCAGCAACGGCGCTAAAAACTTAACATGATCAAAGAGTTGATGTCTTATCCCAGGTGCAGAAGTGTCAAATTAATAAATAACCCGGCAAGACCGGGGTCGAACCACAGGGAGGTGAATTATATAAATTACAAACAATAAAATGATATTGATGTTGAAGAGAAGTTTGAGATGTAATAATGATGAAAAGATTAAATAAGGATAAAACAGATGTCAAGGTTAGAGGATCCACTAATGGTATTTCAAATAAATATAATATAAACTCTTTTTTATTACTAAATTGGAAACCACACACGAAGGAGGTTCCAATCGGATGATTTATCGTTAATGGCTCATTATAAAGTATTAACATGATCATATTAATTATCCTATTTAAGTAACACCATACTTATAAATATCATCAGGCATTCATGTTGCTAGCTTATGTTAACAACAATCAAGTTCCTATCATAATAATGATGTCGGCCGAAAACTATGAAGGATTAAGCATTTGATGTACCAAGTGTTATACAACACAAATCTAGATTAACCATTTAACAAGCAAGGTATTAAGAATTAGTAAGATAAAAGATAAAACATGTTAATAACAAACTTTCTTGGATATAAACATTAAAGTCCATGTTGAGTTTATATTATACCTATTCTAACACCATTAGTAAAACCTTTTCACATTGACATAATTAACTTAGCTAAACATAATGAAGAAGAAAAACATAAATAAACAATATAAGAACATAAACATGATATAAGTTAACTAAGTATAGAAAAGGAAATGAAAAAGCATAAACAAGAGATTAATATAGCATGAAAGAAAACTTGAACATTACAAAGATAAAAAGAGAGAAAGCAAGAAGATGATTTTTATCTGAAAAATAATATATGACTAAATACATGACAAATGCCTCCTTTTATAGGCTAAGATTCAGAACTATTGATTGGTAGGCTACCATTGATTTGGTGGCCTTCTTGATATTGTTGGTTGCTGGTTCTTGATATTGTTGGCAGATTCTTGATATTATTGGCTGGCCAAAACATCATTGCTAACATCAGAATTTGAGCCCTTTATTCCATGAAAGCTGTGGGCAATTGTCTCAACTTTCCAATAAAAAAAACCAGAGCTCATTTGGACTTCTAGAACTCAAGATATGAGCTGAAAACCGAACAATGTTTGAGCTGCAGGACAGGTTCTGACTTCTTCGTTGTTGCTAATATTTGAACTTGAAAACAGCAGAATTGAGTCTTGAACTCTCATGAAAGTTTTAGGTCTATGTCTTATCTTTCCATCCATATAAAGTGGACCTAAATCCGAGTTCTACAACTCCAGTTATGATCAAATAACCGAATGGTGTTCCAGTTTGGAATTGAATCAACATCTTTTCTCTTAGCCTAATCCTCTTTTTGTCTCTTCACTTTCAATAGTTAATCACTTTAATCAATCCTTTGAATTGTGAGATATACTTGCATTCAAAACAAGCATTTACCATAAATTAAAGATATATTATATTATCATTCTTATTATAAAACATGCTTTAGTTAGGGAATTTAACGATACGTTAGTGCAATACGATGATATAAAGCTTTAATGAGAATGCACTTTTAAGTACTAATCATCTACCAGCTTTTATCTCTTGTTCTATTCTCTCAGCAATAATAACAACATCATAAAAATATCAGGTGGAGCTACTCATCATATGCTCATAATATGGGGACTTAAAAGTGTTGGCAAATAGAGTCACCATCTCATTTTCTAACAAAGGTGGTTGTACATACATCGCTTTATTTTTCCACTTATGAGCTTTCTCCCTAACAGTTTCCTTGTTGCTTTTCTCCATCACCATCAAACTTGTCTAGTTCGGAGCAATGCCAATATTGAACTTGTATTGCTTTAAGAAAGCATTAGCACGATCACTCCATTTCTTAATCCTTATGTTATCTAATGTCTTTTTTTTGGTAAGTTGACGTATGTATTAAAAGAAGAAGATACAAACATTATAAGGGGCATACCCCAGATTTACAATGATAACAGAAACATAACACAACAGATGGCTACAGGCTAGCCACCGACCCTAAAACTGAAACCTCACTAGATTCGTGAGGGAAACCAATACAACCAGCTAACTAACAAATTAAGAATTTATGGTATTCACCCTCCAAGCTCGTTGGATCCTTTTGTTTTCATTTGTTGGTGCGACATTCCTCATCAAATCAAGCTTATCACGAATGATACATTCGATTTGATTGAAGACCAAATTCGAAGTTCTAGACATTCCAGCAAAGATCCTTGCATTCCATTCTTGCCATACATGATACACTGTAGCTGCAAAACTCAGTTTACGAGAAGTCATGTACTAGCTTAACATAGAATCGAGCAAACTTTCTTGGAAAAAATGAATGGGCATTTCAGTCCCGTGTACTTGATAATTTTGGCACTCTAAACTTCTTTGGCACCAAACATATCTCAACTGCTCTAACCGGGTCATAGAAGTCAAAAACCTCAACCCTTAATCTTTCCTCCAAGGTAGCCCACTTATCTTGATTGGAATGATCATGAGGTTTAACTCCATGGGGTTCCTCTATTGTTAGATCTATTATGGCTGACATTTGAGCAAACATAATCGGGAAAGTAATTAAAATGCTCGTTGTTTCTTGTGGTTTAGCCGCGGGATTTGCCCCCAAGTTTTGTGAGTCGAGGATAATTAAAGCTATTAACATCAGTAGTATGGTTGCCAGCTAACTGGATGTCCCTTCCCTAGACTGTGCTTGCAGGAGTTACTCAAGTAAACTAGTCATTCAAGCCATATTATTATTAACGTGTCTAAACTCTCTTTGGTAGTGGACCTCCAAGTGAGCCATCTCTTCATTCTATATCTTTTTGTGAAGCCTAGCATTGTAGATTCTAACAAGAGGACCTATATTTTGAATACTTGCCATGCACATTCCATAATTAATAAATGTAGATGCATATGAATGCATGATTATGCATGATGATGTATGTTGGATATGGATTAGTTATAACCCAGGCTGATATATGGCCACCATTCCTTTATAAACGGGTGAGGTTTTAATCCTTTCGTAGTTGTCGAGACAATTTAATTTGAGCTAATACTTAATAAAAATACACTCATCATAAAAAGATATTGTTTATAAGGATAAGTCTAAGCCCTTTTCATTAATACTTGATGAAAACTTTTACATTTAAAATCTAGTTTACTCATCATCATCATTTACAGGGAGAAAGGCAAAGCCTTTGTTTTCTATGTCCCTAAGAAAAGCATCAGTTTTAGCCATGCTTTGTTGATATAGGTGGACATCCCTTCCAACTTGCTAGACATTGTGGCGAATTCTTTGGGTATAGACAAAGGCCCAGTAAATCTACTCATCTATGTTTCTCATCTTCTCTAAGAGGAACATGTTGTTCCTATTTGGTTTATTGTTATTAGTGTCAATCATCTAGTTATGATGCTCGAGCAATTCATTCTTTTCTTTCGAATGCTTTTCCTAGGTATTTTCTTTGTCGAAATGCTTCTCTAGCGAGTTAATCTCATTTCTCATTTTATCCAAATCAATTTTTAAGACCCCAATAGCCTTTCCTTTAGCTTTTGCTTTAGCCAGCTCACTTTCCAATATCACATGGTTCTTGTATAGCCTTTCATCTTGCTTAATCCGACTATTTATTTCAACTTGGGTTTTTTAAAGACATATCAACCATTTTTAGGTAATTGTTGAAATTGGTTTTCAAAACCTTTAGCTCAGTAGTGGTTTGCATCTAATGTGTTCCCAATCTCTAAAGACATGATTTTCTTGTCTTTTTCCTCCAGTTGTTGCTCTGCAAACTTTCTCAATTTCTTTTCAATGAGAATTTGCTCATCGAGGGATATCCCAAGGGCTTTACTGGTGCCCACCTCTATTTGGAGTCTTTCTAATTATTCTTTTAACTCTTCCTTGTAGTTAATCCTTTTTTAATCAGTTCAACAACTTGTGAAGTCTCGGCTTCAAATCCAAAAGTAATGGGGATGGTGGCTAATGATAGATTTCTCCACATTGGATACTTTTCACTAGT
Organism: Populus deltoides; assembly: GCA_015852605.2. Classification (NCBI taxonomy): domain Eukaryota; kingdom Viridiplantae; phylum Streptophyta; class Magnoliopsida; order Malpighiales; family Salicaceae; genus Populus; species Populus deltoides. The sequence goes on from CM027574.2 coordinate 13,058,761, forward strand.
AACTAGATCTCTCAGACCATCTAATTCCTTCTTGACCAATACTATAAGTTTTCAGTCCTACTTGATGTTCTTCACAACTTCCAAAGTAGATTGATCCTTGAATAACCTAGAGAATTGGGATAATCTGGTCGTCCTTGGCATATGTTGCACGCCCCCAAACTACCTCACGACCAAAGCAAGGGTGTAGCTAACATATCTAGTCACTCCCATCAGAGGCATTCATCGTCTTTGCCCACAACTTATCAAGCAATCTATTGATCTCATCCTCGAGGCTTTCAACTTCACCTGTCTTTGCAGGCAATTTTACTTTTTAGTTTTCCTCACTCAGGTCCTTCCATTAATCTTTTTTAACTATCTCTAATGTTCTTTGACTAAACCACTAAAAGTTGTTAAATATCGGCCTCTCAATTTCTATATGGTTAATCAGCCATATATATAACAACTGTTCACAACATCTCATTGATCCATTGTCAACCCTCCTATAATGGTTGAATGTTAAGATAGTTTATGCTAGTATCACCATAGTGAGATTTATCTGAGTGTTTTCATAACAACAAAAGTTGTAGTCGCCTCTAAACTGATTATTCCAGTGAGGTTTGGAAATAACACCAACCTAAAGATTCCTAAAGCAAGTATTCTGCCCATTTCTTTAACAAATCTAGATTTATTCTTTCTCTTTTTTAATACCTCTTCAATCATTTTCCACTTTAGGCCAGTAACATTTTTCTCTAATATCTTATGGAGATCTAGAACTTTGATCAATTTAGCCAATTCAATTAGCACTTTGTCTCTCCTTTGGTGGAAATAGACTTTATATAGATTTTGAGAGAATTTGGTTAGTAAACCATATTCTTCCAAAGTAAGACACATCTCTACATTTCTAAAAGTGAAGCACCAGTACTCGAGGTCCTAAAAATGCATCAAGGCCTTAATTGCTGAATTTTGCATAGACACCTTCGTGATTTCCACTATCCTTCCATATTTCTTTAAAAATCATCCTTATGGATGCTTTTCATGTGTGAGATGAGCCTTTTCAAGTCATTTCCAAAGCAACTCACATTTCTGATGGGTGACAATTTACTATCACCTAGCCTTACATAATCCCTTTCTAACAATTGTAGGGATTCAAAATCCAACTCATATTCAACAGAGGTCATTTCTTTAATGGTTGTCATGTTATCAGTCCTAAGTCTTGCAATTCAAGATGCTTTTTAGGGTTAAACATGTCTTAATGCAACTATGTTTATATGTAGAACATACTTCCAAACGGTAGGTTTTATGTCTTTTTACGTGAGATATTGAGGTATGCACTATCTAGTTTTAAAAAAGTCTCGTTTTGTTCTAGTGATTACCCTCGTGAAGGTAATATGGGGGCTTAGTAAGTAGTCAGATGGTATGTATACCAATCACTACCAGTCTAAGTATTCAACAAAGAGTTTGATGGTTTTTATAAACACTTAAAAAAAAAAAAAAAAAGCCGAAATGACTCCATCATCTCTACCGATTTCTGAATTGGCAGCGACACAGTTTTTATGTCAATTTCTGAATCAACAGCGACAAAGTGTTTGGCTGTCAATTTCTGAATTAGCAGCGGCATAGTTTTTAGCTGCCGATTTCTGATTCGGCAATGACATAGTTGGCTACCAATTTCTGAATCGATAGCGACGTAGTTTCACTATTGATTTCTGAATCGGCAGTGACGTAATTTTTTTTGTCGATTTCTAAATTGGCAGCGACAGTGTAAAACGTAACAAAAATTAGAGTTGGAACGACCTATCCTAGGGGAGAATGGGAATAAAAACCAGCTTAAGATAACCCCTTTGTATTTAAGAGGGGTATAAATGCAGCAAGGAGAGATAAATGGGCACTTTTTCCAAAACGAGCTGCATGCTCTTACCTTCTTTCTCTCCCCAATATCCAGTTGTAACTCTGCTGGGAACAACCCTTTCTCCCAAAGAGCTGAAACCAACCAGCTGCATGCAGATCTCCCAGGGTGCTGCGTGAGAAGAGAGCTAGAGAGGAGGAGAAGTGACCGAAAACATGGTAAAAGTTGGAGCCTAGACCTTCCTCCAGAACTGGCAGCAGCCATGCTGCAGCACACACATCCCTCCTCCAAGCAGAAAACAGAACCCAATCAGCCTACATGCCATTTTCCCTAAGCATGGAGTGAGAAGTGAGTAAGGAGAAGTAGAGAAAACAAAAACCCTAGAAGAAAGAGGAGCATAGGGCCGGCTAGAGACAACTAGCAGAGGAAGAAGAGCAGGAAATCAAGACTTGAGGGAAGAACCATACCACCAAGACCTACTAAAAAACTATATAAAAACATAAGGTAAGACCAATATCCTTCTCTTGGTTGTTTGTTACCCTAAATTTTAGACATAAAGGAAAGAGAAAAAAACTCGAAAATGGAAGGGGTGGTGTTCTTGCACCTTAACTCAAGGAATCTTGACTAAAAGGACAAACCTATGTAGAACAAAAGATGAATGAACACATGCACAAACCCTTACTCAAGAAACATGAATGATTTTGAATGCATGAACCTAGGGGAGGGCCGAACATGGTGATGGCTGGACATAATATGAATTAGAGTGACAAAATGCATGGATGATGATCCTATAAGATTTCTAGGAACATTTTTAAATAAAAAACAGAATCACACTTGTGTTGATGATGTAAATTCTGCATATTTGATTGATGAAATTATATAAAAAGGTTGTGGAATGATGTTAAGTGAAAATTATATTATTAATGAACCTTGAAAACATGCTGCAGCTGAAACAGGAACCACACCATATAATGCTTCAGTTTTGTTTATTTGATGAAGAAACATGTGTAATTATGAATCAAGAGAATGAATTGTGAATTGTGATTGTGATTGTGATTATACTTGTGAGAAATATGATGATTTGCATGTGTAGCTAAGTGTATTGGGTAGCAATGTCCGACCATAAGGATTGAGGGAACAATGAGAGAATTTGCCTTGACAAACACCTTAAGGGAATTAAGTTCGTAACCGAAATGAACACTTGTGAATTATGAAATTTCTAGTGATGGTGTTGATGTATTACCATAATGAAAGTGAAAACATGGAATGAATGAATTCAGAAAACCTTAATAAATAAACTTGTGTTGTCCATAACAAACTAATGTTCGCTGCTGCAAACTGTGTTGTATGTAGCGAATCAGTGTTCACTACCGAAAGTGTTGTCTACAGCGAATCAATGTTCCCTGCTAAAGTTCTGTTGTCTATAGAGAAATAGGATTTGCTGCCAAAATTGTGTTGTGAGTAGCAAACTAGTGTTCGCTGCCGAAAGTGTGTTGTCTGCAGCGAATCAACATTCGCTGCTAAAGTTCTGTTGTCTGCAGCAGAATAGGATTCACTGTTTAAATTGTGTTGTTTGCAACGAACTAGTATTCATTGTCAAAAGTGTGTTGTCTGCAGCGAATCAACGTTCGCTGCCAAAGTTCTATTGTCTGCAGAAAAATAGGTTTCGCTGTCGAAATTGTGTTATCTGCAGTGAACTAGTGTTAGCTGCTGAAAGTGTGTCGTCTGCAGCGAATCAACGTTCGTTGTCGAAATTCTGTTGTTTGTAGCGAAATAGGATGTCCGCAGCGAACTAGCGTTCGCTGCCAAAATTGTGTTGTTTGCAATGAAATACGATTCGCTGCTGAAATTTTGTTGTCTGCATCGAACTAACTTTCACTGCCAAAAGTGTGTTGTCTGTAGCGAATCATCATTCGCTGCCAAAAGTGTGTTGTCTGCAGCGAATCAGCTTTCGCTGTCGAAAGTGTGTTGTCTATAGTGTATTAGCATCAACATTCACTACTGAAGTTCAGTTGTTTGTAGCGAAATAGGATTTGCTGCCAAAATTGTGTTGTCTGCAGCGAATCAGCTTTCGCTGCCGAAAGCGTGTTGTCTATAGTGTATTAGCGTTCGCTGTTGAAATTGTGTGGTTTGTAGCGAATCAGCGTTTGCTGCTGAAATTGTGTTGTCTGCAGCAAATGCTGCCAAAAGTGTGTTGTAATAGGATTCACTGCTGAAATTGTGTTGTTTGCAGCGAATCAGCTTTCGCTGCCAAAATTGTTTAGTCGGCAGCAAACTAGCATTCGCTGTTGAAATTGTGTTGTCTGCAGGGAATCAATGTTCGTTGCTGAATTTCTATTGTGTGCCGTAAATTAGTTTTCGCTGATGATTCTGGGTCACTAGCGAACCAGTTTTCGCTAACTAAATTCTACATCAGATTTACGTATCTGAAATGGTCTAGTGATTAAATTGATTACTTTGTGTGATTGTAATATATGGAACAATGGAACATGAACTTGTGTATGCTTGAGACATACATAGTGACGAGTTGTGTGCTTACTGAATATGAATGTACTGATTTATAACTATTGATGTCTTTGGTGGCGTGTCTGGGATTAGACCTTTGTCAAGACAAGGACACCCCGCGGGTGGAACAGGTAGGTGGTTCCCACCTTTTTCTGGTATAACGTGTATATTTTGAAATGATTTACTTATGATGATATATTATTAAATATTTGTTGAACGATGAAACAATGATGAAGTGTTTGATTGAAAATTTGGATGATTGTCGAAATGATTATGAAATGTCGATCGATCTTAATGAATGTTGAAACAATGATGAAAATATTAATGTTATAAAATGACCTGTATGAGGTGTATATATTATCGTGTTGCGATGAATATTAAACCGACTATGAGATGTTGATTAGGTTATTATGAATTTGGGCTACTGACGAATGATTGTATGAGTATTACGAAGGACCTACTGTTGTATTTTATTAAGAGTAAATGTGACGAATGGTTATATGAGTATTTTGAAGGATCTATTGTTGTAGTTAATTAAAAGTAATTGTAAAGAATAGTTGTATGAGTATTACAAAGAATCTACTATTGTATTTTATTGAATGTACTTGTGATGAATGGTTGTATGAGTATTACAAGGGCTCTACTGTTGTATTTATTGAATGTAATTGTGATGAATTTTTGTATAAGTATTACAAGGGATCTATTGTTGTATTGTATTGAATATTAACCGTCATGAATGGTTGGATGAAAATATGAAGGGTCTATTGTTGTGTTATACTGAATGCTTTAATCTTATGGAATGTTTGTTGGTGTATTACAAATGATATAATATCATGTTATATTGATTACATAAACTGCCTCTAGAACGTTTGATGGGTTAATGATTAGTTTCGGCTAATGGCATCCTAAGTGGATGACCGGGGTTGACAAATGATTAGCTTCGGCTAATAGCATCTTAAGTGGATGATCGGGACTAGCAAATGATTAGCTTCGGCGAATGACATCTTAAGTGGATGACCGGGATAAACAAATGATTAGTTTCGGCTAATGGCATCCTAAGAGGATTGCCAGATTTGGGAGTTATGAGTTAGTTTCAAGAGTTGATGCATTCATGGGCACTATGTTTTGTATATACCAAGTATATGAAAAAACTACGATTGTTATGCTTTAAACAGAGAATAACATTAATTCGGTTAACGGTATTCGAGATGGATGACTGGGTTTGAGTATTGTAATTAGCCTCGGTAATTGATGAATTATTAAGGGTGGCATTTACATAAGTAAGGAGAAATGAAAGAATTATGCTCTTTTGGTCCATGAGTGAAATGTAACGTTAATATTGCTTTATTATGTTTTTTTTAAAATTGCCTATAATGGTTGAAATTAACTTGTTCTGTGATAGGGACATCATACCAACATGGTGCGTAAGGAAATCCATTTCACGGCTCACTCATTTGAAAAGAATTATATATTCGTATGTTATGGGTAATACGAGTTTTGTATGAATAGACATGTAAATCGCTCAATTAGCCATCCAACTCCTTTTGTAAAGACTTGTAATGACAAAATGAAATGGAACACGGATGTGAACGTGCGATCATGTAGATATGATGTGTATGAATATACGTATGTGGTATTCTTATGAGGATGTTATGTTGTGAAATTACATGAGGTCAGGATAACAAAAGTACTAGTTGTGTAACTTGCTGTTCGGCACCTCGTATGAACTCATGATGATAACAAGACTAGAACATAAATGTGAATTTATGAATATGTCGATATGATATAATGTAAATCTATGAGTATGAAAATAAAATATTATGGACATGTGTATTGAAAGTATGTTTTATGGGAATGTTGTTTTAAGTTATCCTACATGGATTGTGCCTTTTTAATGAATGAAATGCAATTATAAATTTGCAAAATGATATGGTGAAAAAATCCAAAACCGGACGATTAAATAAAAATAAAAATAAATAAAAATTTCCATCAATTTTGGCTTTGAAAAAGCCGGGTCATTACAGTTTCACGAACTTAAATCCTGATTGAAAGCTATAATAAACCTCTACTTCCCCACCTAACCTTAAATCTTCATATGTATGCATTCCAAAGTAATATATCACAAATAAACTAGTGATGCATGAAGACATTCATCCATATCTAACATACATGCATGAACATGATAAAACATGATAAAAAAATAAGCCGAATGTTAAAATTTAAACATATCAAATCAAATAAACCAAATAAAACACACAAAGTTTAGTCCAAAACTATATAAAAAAATTCCTAGTAGAGTTGTCATTCTGTCGCACGTGGACGCGCGACATAGCCGGATGTCAAGATCAAGGAGTTGCCACCTAATTGTTTGGTTTAAGATCACTAAAAGACCCGAATGTGCTGGGCTTATCAGAAATTCCAAGGGTAAGAGACTAGTTGTGGCTAGGAAATGTAGCACCCCTAATATACCTTACATGAGGTAAGCTGCATTATGTGATCTAGATATGGTTTAAAGGTTTTGATGGATTTTTAAATAATGATTTGTCTATGGCTTAAAATAAAGATTTACTCCCATGAATAAACCTCGCATTTTAAATTTATTATAGGCTCATATGTCTAGATAAATAAATTTTTATGAGAAGAGTCCATGTAGGTGTCTTGACAGGGTTCACCTATCCTAGAATGCAAAAGGGTTCTCTACAACTCGTATATTATGGTGAAAAATAATCCCAATTAAAATTGATAAATATCTAAAATAATCTTGAAAATTTTGTAGTCAACTCCTGATATTTAAATACGAGTCTACTTATAGGTTCAACATAAATACTATGATATTGACCATTAATTTTCATTAATTAAAATTTTAGAGTTGTTGAAATATGAACCAGATCCTTGAAGAGTTTTACAGACTTGGTGTAAATTCCAAAAGACAAAAAGAAATCAACATAAATATTTTTCTAAAACCATGTTAAAAAATTACATTTTTATATATATAAAAATGTAATTTTTATAAGGATTGAACCATATGCAATAATCAAAAATATTTTTTTATTTTAAATTTTTTAAGGGCCATGTTTGGCAAAACTATATTTTTGTTCAAAACAAAACTGTCAAAATAGGTTTAAGAACGTGTTTTTTAAACACGCCTTTAAGTTAAAATTTCTTTTATCAAAAGAGTGGCAAACCAAACAAAACCTTATATATTTGACTAGGTTTTGACTTAACCTAGTAAACCCGAAAACACTGGTTCAACCATGAACCAAACCAAAAACCAAGGTTTGACCTAAAACAAAATCAAAACAAAAAAAATAAAAAATAAAACATAAAATTTTCTATTGAAAATAATTAAACACCAAGGAAAATAAAGAACACGAAGAGCAATGAAGAACATTCAAACTCAAACCCAGCAACATAAATATCAAACCAAACCATATCTCAAGCAATAAGAGGCAAGGTTTTGTTCGCAATCAAGCATAGATAAAAAATCATGTATCCATTTGCTTTAATTATTATTCAAACATCATGATTTTTGTCAAAATAGATTTCGGTTCAAAACCAAAACTCTAAGATTAAAACCTATAAAACATGTTATTGATGCATGAAAACCTTAGGTTATTTACTAATAATGATATATAAACTTTCAGAAACCAAAATCAAATCAAAATAAAACCTAAAACGATCACTCAAGGTAATGTTCTTTAGATGAACATGAAACCAAGTTACCTAGAAAACCCAACATACACTGTCAAACCCAGAAAATACATTTTAGGCCTCCAAGCTAAGCTCTTTTAGCCCCAACAAACCACGTTATCATAAACAAAAATATTTGAATAAAAAACACTAATAAATAACCTCAAATTATCAAGAACATGTATAAGATTTCAACTTTCAAAAACTGCAGCCCTATCATCAACCAACAAAAACATCAAAAACTCAATCAAAAACTGACTCTTCAAACACATGAGACCCAAACTAAACTCAGGAATCAAGAATATGCATAGCAACCTAGAAAAAGTCATCAAATGACTATAGCTACCCTTGACAGATTCCAATACTATACTTCATCAAAACCAAACACTCAAACACCTTTTAAACATCCTAATAACATTAACAACTTCAAAATAAGAATAATCAAACAAAACAACATTTTCATTTATCAATCTACATAAATGCTAAAACACAAAATAATGCCAAATTAAAAGATTAAAAAAACATCATTAAACATTGAAAAAGCATAAATGAGCATGTCACATGGATTCCACCCTTAAGTTTTCACATGGTAAACCTTCTCTAAGCTTGCTGGCTATAGACTGCTACTTTCATTCTCTTTCCCTTCCTTCCTTTTTTCCTTTTCACTTTCTATTCTTTCCAAAGCTAACTAGACCTTTTATGTTAGGTCTTTGAACCTTCACACTAGGATCTTTTTACATAGTATATCCTTATGTTTTTCTCTTTCTTTCTCTCTCTCTATCTTTCTTTTCTTTCATTTCTAAGGGTATTTATAAGGTTTTTCTAGGTTTTTTGATAGATTCCTTTAAAGATTGATCAAAGCTTAGTCCTTTGATCAAAATGAGAGAGTTCTAAAAAAATGTTAACAACTGAAACAACCTTTATCCTTCATTGATTTTTGGGGATGGTGGTTTTGCCTAAGAGTTTTTCTTTCTTGAAGATAAAGGCATGCATTTCTCACCTTCTAATCACGGATGAAATATTTACGGTCCTTAATAAGAATCATCTAAGAGTTTTTAAGTGTGAACACATGAAAAAGTTAAATGGGTTTTGCACAAATGGATATCTTAGTCAAGGCTGACTAAGTTGGCCATTTTCGAGACTTCGCTGGAGAAACTCTGATGTAAACGTCATCAAAAGCCATATGAACTTGTTAGAGCAGATGCATACCTTTCGTTTGGTTCCATCTTTGGTCTATTTGGAGGTCTGTAGCTCTACATTCATTCGCTTAAATGTGCCAACTCGATCAACCCAGAATTTGAAAATGCAGCGATGACCGATCAATGACAAGATATTGGAGACTTCTATGAAAAAATGAGATATAAACGTTTAATTTCATGGAAATAAAGTTGTAAGGGGATGTTATTCTTCCATTTGTAAAAAACCCTGTGCCATTTAGAGGTCTATAACTCTACAACGAGTTTTTGGAAGGTGTCAGCTCGATCATCCAAAACTGCTAAGGGGTGAATCATGCGTCGTCTAGGTTAAACCTTTAGAAATTATGGTTTTAAATTTGAGATCTGAAAATTTTCATTTTAGTCCATATTTTTCCAATTACTTTTTTATTATTATTATCAAAATGTAAGTATGAATTAAAGATAAAAAAAAAAAACTAGACTGGAGAACCAACAAGTCAAGTTTGCAGCATGTACAACCTAAGGAGAAGAAACAAAGGGAACAAGCTCCCATGACAAAAAAAAGTCCATAAGTGAACCAATTACAGACAAAGATAAGAAACAAAGGGAGCAGGCCCCCTAGACAAAAAGGCAACCAAAATTTACAAGTGCAAAAATAGTTAACTAAATAACCTATAACTGGAATTGGTGCCGAAGTTAACCAATAAAAATAACGAAAGGAAACCAATCTCAGTAATCGAGAAGACCAAGAGGGATGAAACCATCCAGCAGTAGGACACAAGAGAGAAGCGCAGTTGCATGGAAAGAAAAGTAAACCTCATAGCCGAAGTACAACGTCTAACCATCTGCAGAAGACATCCAAAATCCAAACCAAAAACCCATGTCTCAAAGAAGACATGGCTGAACAGACTAAGGCTAACAGAACCCGACAACAATTTTCTAATAAACAACAACCACCAGTAACAGCTAATATGACATGAGAAGCAGCTTGATAACCACCAAACTAGCAAGGTCAACCAGTAATAGAAAACTTGATAGAGACCATTTTTATTAGAAAAGCTGATAAAGACCAATAAGCTGCTAGCAGTAACAAATAGGAACCTGATCATATGGCCAGCAACTTAAAATCCTCCCACTAGCAACCAGTGAGAAAAGGCTGAAACTGCACCTAAGAACAGATCATAACAAGAGCAAAGATCCAAGAGAGGCCACCTTCCAGTAGCCAAACTGCAGCAAGTTGAAACAGGACCCCGGGTTGACAAAAGTACTCTAGAGCGAGCAATTAGCAGAATAAGGCATCTCTGCAGCAGCAGTCTCTGTCTGCAACACTCTACGCCTTCTTCCCTGCATCCCTTTTTTGTTTGCAGTGAGGCCCTTAATAGCACTGCTTAAGGTAGGCATTTTTCTGTTGATCCTTAGCCAACACTTAATCTTACTCCATAACTGGGATGTCCATTCACAAGCAAAGAAGAGGTGACTTTGAGTCTCCTCTTGTTGCTGACAGAGTGTGCACTGAGTGTCAGGCAAAGGGATCTTGAATCTGTCTCTAGTTTTCAGTTTTCCAAGTACAGCTAGCCATAAAATGAGACTATGCCTAGGCAGTGTCCAAACCTCTCATACAACATTACTCCAGTGAATAATCTCACTCTTGAGCCTGAAATATTCATAAGTGTGAGCAGAGAAGGTCTCTATTTTGTCCTGCCAACTTTGCATCACGCTTATTGCTTCATTTAGTACCACTACATTCGCTAATCAGCTGCTCTTTCACTTGAAAGATGGACTTTCAGAGACGGGAAGTTGATTTCTGGAAACTAGCAGAACATATCTCATTGTGATGAGAAAGGTAGTAATGGTGGATCCAACGGATCTAGAGAGAATCCGTTTTGAGATGGATATTCCACATATGCTTGGCTAAAAGGTTTGTCAATTTGGATGAATGACCTCAAGCTGGACAGATTGTGAGTAACATGATGGAACAATAATAGTGGATAAAGTAGCAGAAAAACCATACCGATCGAGAGGATGAGATACTCTCGTAGAGCGATGAAGAGTAGGCTGATGAGTAAAAGGCTCAGAAGCAATCTGAGGAGTAGTATCAGGTGGTGGGTTAGTCTTAAGAAGTGACAAAGTTGGTCGACGTCTTTCATACACAATTCTAGGCTTGAACCGCTCAAAAGATGACACATCCTCAAAATGATGAAGAATAGGAGCAACAGAGGAAGATGCAACATGAGTAGGGAAGAAATATTTATTTTCAAAGAAGACAATATTTCTAGAAATACAAAATTTGCTATAGCTTAGATCATAACAAACAAAACCTTTGTGAGAATACTATAACCTAAAAAGACACATTTAATAGACTGAGCAGAAAGTTTGTGTCGTTCATGAGAAGGCAAATGAACAAAGCAAACACAACCAAAAGTATGCAAGTCATGATAGCTAGGAGACTTATTATGTAGACGATAGTATGGGGAATCAAAATTTAACACCTGTGATGGCAATCGATTGATTAAATAAATTGCAGTAGACAAGGCTTCAATCCAGAATTTAGATGGTACAAAAGACTCAAGCAATAAGGTTTTAATGATATCCAAAAGATGACGGTTCATACGCTTAGCACCCCATTTTGTTGTGGTGTATATGGACAGGAACGATGCGAGACAATACCTTTCTGCTGTAAAAAATCATGAAATTCATGTGACATATATTCCCCACCCGAATTAGATCTCAATACCTTAATACCAGTAGAAAATTGAGTCTCAATATAGGCAAAAAATGACTTGAAAACAAAAAATACCTCAAATTTGAAACGAAGGAAATACACCCAAGTAAACCGACTGTAATCATCAATAAATATCACAAAGTACTTGTAATGAGCATGAGAAATAATTGGTGTAAGACCCCAAACATCACTATGAATAATATCAAAGCATTTTGTAGCACGACTGCTATTGTTATTTATTTTTGGACCCCACATCTTTGAGACGGTGTATACCTCGTTTGAACTGAGTATAGGAGTTTAACTCATGTTTGTTGGAAGATTGACAAAAGCAGAGAAAGAGATATTTTTTCGAAACCCTGTTTGAGCTGTTTTCTGCTCTCTTTGTCCTTCCCCTTTGTTGCCAAAATCGTCAGGTTTTCTTAGATTGATCTAGAGTCTTCATAATGCTAAATTTGTTCCTTCTTTATCTTGTTTTTAAGGTTGGATAAATCCTTTAGAATTTGCATTCTAAAAAAACCGGTTTGTTCTTTGTCGTAATTTTTGGTTCCAACTTAAGCTCTGATTCTGACTTGGTTTCGTATGATATCTGACCATCCTAGCTATATTCTGTCACTCATGACATGTTGAAAAATTGACCTACACCTTTATCATGTCCTAGGGATCACTGTTCTTAGGGCAAGCTCTCAGTCAGATTTGGATGCTTAGCATTGTCAGATCAAGAACTTGTATATGATTTATTTTCCTTTGAGATCTTACAAGATCATCCCCGAACTTTCAAAACTGCTTAGAATCGCCAACTTGGAAAAGTTTTTGGAAAAGAATGCTACTGGTCTGAAATGGAGGATGCTAGAAATTGAACTGGAAAAGAAGTCAGGATAAAAAAAAAGGAGAGAGATTGATTGCCTTGGGCATATTTGGCCTTGTGTTGTTCCCAAATCAGACGAGTGTAGTGAGTTTGGAGGCCGCTGCTGCTTATGTAGAGTATAAGAATACACAAATCAATCCAATGGCTGCAATTTTAGCTGAAACCATCTTGACACTTAATCATTGTAGGAGGACCTGAAAAGGAGCAATGAGATGCTGCACGTAGTTGTTGTATATCTGAATGGTTAGCTATATCGAAACAAAAAAAAAACCTGTCTTCAATAATTTTTGGTGGTTCACCCAAAGACCCCTGAAGTTGGTAGAAGAAGAAGAATGGGGAGATCTAGACAACCAAGGTTGGGTTGAAAAATTAGAAGGTTTGCCTAATTGTGATTTCAAGTGGAGAGCTTGTTGCGATGTCGCGGTCGCACAAATTAATTACCCTAGCTTCAAACACAACACACAAGATAGTATAGAGCAAGCAAGGGATCGATCCCATGAGGAAGTTTCAAGTCAGATTTTTATGTTGTACGTTATGTAATTGGGGGGATTTGGTTTGTGATTATCTAAACTATGACAGCAATTAAACTAGCAAACACAATCAATTAAAACCGAAACTTATCAAGAAAACAAATCTTGGTCGCAAGCACACATCCACTTATCAAGAAAAGTTGTGCTCTCGTTGGATTGGACCCTTTATTGTTTCTAATGTTTTTCCTTATGGTGTAGTTGAAATTAAAAGTTTAGAAACCAACAAAGTACTCAAGGTCAATGGGCATCGCTTGAAACCTTTTTATGAAGGTTGGACGACAGAACTCACCGATTCTATGGAGTTAGCTGAACCAATCTATGAAGAATGAGCATGCAACATGTCGAGCCAATGACATAAAACAAAAGCGCCTACTGGGAGGCAACCTAGCACAAAAAGAAAAAAAAAACAGATTTGCTTTCCTTTCCCTTATCTTTTATTTTTCGTATTTTACTTTATTTTTGTCATTCTTCTATATTCCTTTTCTTTTATTTCAACATTGAGGACAATGTCGTGTTTTAAGTGTGGGGGTATTGGGAGAATGTTGGTTTTCTAATTTTGGTTTTCTTTGTTATTTTTCAAAAAAAAATTATGTTTGATCTTTTGAACTTCCATTGGTTTTTGAGAATATGAGTATTATGTATGAGAATTAGTTGAGATAGATGAAGATATAAATCAAATGAAGGAGTGTGCATGCAAGTTTTGAGGTTTAATTGGTTTAGGAATTGACTTTGAGAATATGCCATGTTGACTTTATAGTGTTATACCAATGCAAGCTTTTGAGCCTTCAACATTATATTCTTTTATTGTGCCTTCTTTCAATGATATGTATCTTTAGAACCTGTTTCATATCTTGTTGAGATTACATTCATATTACATATATACATGAAGATGATAAAGGCATTAGGAATTTTAACCACTTGAGCCAAAAAGCCAATCTAAAGCATATTATCCTTAGTGAGCCCCTTTTGAGTTTGTTTATCTTTTCTTTGCTTTATCCATGTCCTTCTTAACGCAAATGATAAAGAAGGACTTTGTCTCCAACATTAAACTCTTTTCTTGTAATCATTCGGTCATGGAGACTCTTAGTCTTTTCTTTGTAAATCTTTGCATTCTCATAAGCATCATTTTGTATTTCTTCCAACATAATTCCAATCTTTTTGGGCACCAAAAGGATAGGCGCCACCCATTCACTGTCCATGATAGGGTGAATGACTCCTGTATCATGGGGAACAGTTTGCAAAGCTTGCAAAGTCAATGCTGATTCATGCACGTTTTGGGAAACACATATATGCCTCTCCATCTCTTCTATCTTGGTAAAATCATAACCATAGCTCAAAGCTACGCTTAATCCATCCTCACTATCAAAATCACAAACTTGCTGCACACACTCATCAACTTGGTCATAGCATGTGATAGAATAAACATTGTTATAAGGATATTTCATTGCATCATGAAAATTAAATTCAATTTTTTCATCTCCTACTTCCATAGACAAAGTATCCTTACCACAATCTATCTTTGTATTGGCAATTTTCAAGAATGGTCTCCCAAACAATATATGAGTGCTGTTTGATGAATCACAAGAATCATGTTCCATATCAAGAATATAAAAGTCGCATGGAATGACCAAACTATCAATCTTGACTAGGATATCTTCTATCACACCAAGTGGGTAAACAAAACTACGATCTGCAAGTTGTATTACAATGTTAGTTTTATTCAAAGGCTCAAGACTAAGAGAATCATAAACATGTTTAGGCATAACATAAATGGATGCACCTAAATCGCATAAAGCTCTTTTAAAACTAGCGTTACCAATAACACATGGGATAGTAAACGCACCTGGGTCTTTTTGTTTCAAAGGCAGATTCTTTTGAACAATGGCAGATACAACTTCACCCATACTTACCGTTTCATGACCTTTCAGTTTGAAAGCTCTCTTGGTAGTACACAACTCCTTCAAGAATTTGGCATACTTGCGAATTTGCTTGATAGCATCAAGCAAAGGAATGTTGAGTTCCAATTTCTTGAAAACCTCTAAAATCTCTTTTTCTTTGTCTTCTTTCTTTGACCTAGAAGAACTCACAGGAAAGGGTGGAATTGTTTTAAAACTGGAATTAATTGAGTGAGGAGTTACCTTTGGAGTGTTGGTCTTTATTTCAGTTTGTGGAGGAGGAGGATGTTCCTTCTTTGTACTCAATTTGGTTTCTATCTCTTCTTCTTTCTCTATCTCAATTTGTTTCGACCTTTTCACTTCAAGTTCATTCTCACTTCGCAGCATGATTGCACTAACATTCTCTATTGGATTCAATGCTTGGGAGGCCAATTTTCCATTCATTTGTGCTTCCAATTTCCCCACACTTGAAGCTACTTGCCCCATTTGCTTTTCCAAGTTGTGAATACTTGACCTTGTTTCCTGTTGAAAAGACATGACATTTTATTGCAAGGTAACAGTATTAGAAGCCAAAGTTTTCATCATCTCACGAAGATCATCATTGAATGAGGACCCCATAACATTGGAGTTTGTTAATTGAGGAGGTTGTCTTGCTTGATAATTTTGTTGGGGCTGAAATCCATGGGGATGGAACTGTTGGCCTTGATTGCCTTGTTGGGATGGGTTGCCATAGCATAAGTTGGGATGATCTCTCCATCCAGGATTGTACGTGTTGGAAAAGGGATCATATTTACGCTGGGGTAAGTTGGGATGATCTCTCCATCTAGGATTGTACGTGTTGGAAAAGGGATCATATTTACGCTGGGGCTGTCCGTTGAATGTTCCATCAATTGCATGAGCTTGTTCAATGTAGTCTTCTTGCATTGTTGGGCACATATCTGAAGCATGTCCTTGTAAGGAGCATATGCTACAAACTTTCACCTGCTGCACATTTCCACAAGCAAAAGAACGCACAAGAGAAGTAAGATCATTAACTTTACTTTCAAGGTTAGAAATACTTACCTCATTTACTCGTTTGTTGGAGATGTCTCCACGAGTGCCAAATTGTTTGGAGTTGGCTGCCATGTTTAAGATCAATTGGCGTGCAGCCTCAGGTTTCTTATCCACCAATGCGCCTCCACTTGCGGATAAATGATACTACGGTCAGTAGGCATCAATCCTTCATAGAAATATTGAATGAGCAGCTGATCGGGTATTTGATGATGAGGACATTGAATGCAGAGTTGCTCAAATCTTTCCCAATATTCGGAGAGTGTCTCTCCATGAGATTGCCGAATTCCACATATTTCTTTCCTTATGTTGGCAACTCGAAATGCTGGGAAATACTTTTAAAGGAAAATCTTCTTCATGGCATTCTAAGTTCCAATGGAACCTAGGAGAATAGAGAAAAACCATGCATTTGCTGCCCCTTTTAAAGAGAAAGGGAAAGCTTTTAACTTAACCTGTTCTTCGTCAACTCCATTCGGTTTCATGCCAACGCAAACCATATGGAATTCCTTGAGATGAGTATGAGGATCTTCTCCTGCAAGACCATTGAAAGTTGGTAGCAAATATATAAAACCAGATTTGAGCTCAAAGTTTACATTATTGTCGATATTTATGCACAATGGCTGATTTTCCACGTTAGGAGCAGCAAGCTCCTTGAGTGTTTGTTATCGTGCAACAGCCATGGTGTTAAGGCGAGCTTCCTTTCATAACCTGCGTAAAGTTTTTTCTATTTCGAGATCCAACTGCACTTGACTTTGATTAGTAAAATGGGTTACTGGCATAAATCATCAAGAAAACTCATAAGAAACCAACCACACAAGAGATTGAAAACAATGCAAATTGTACGAAAATCCTACGGTAGAAAACAAAAACTGCCTAAAAACCCTAGAAAACAGTGGAATTTGGCCTCAATAAGGTGGGGCTAGTTGTTTACCACAAGTCCTGTTTAGAACGTCGTTTCCCTTCAGGAATAAAAAGACCGATACCTAATTCCACCAAAAAAACTGTTTTGAACAGTACCGCTGCCGTAATGAACAGTACCGCAGCAAGCAAAAATTCTGTTTTTTTTTAAGAAAAAGAAATAAAAATCACAGCAAATAAAAATAATAGCACAAGAATCAACTAAAATTACTTCCCCGACAACGGCGCCAAAATTTGTTGCGATGTCGCGGTCGCACAAATTAATTATCCTAGCTTCAAACACAACACACAAGATAGTATAGAGCAAATAAGGGGTCGATCCCACGAGGAAGTTTGAAGTCAGATTTTTATGTTGTACGTTATGTAATTGGGGGGATTTGGTTTGTGATTATCTAAACTATGGCAGCAATTAAACTAGCAAACAAAATCAATTAAAACCGAAACTTATCAAGAAAACAAATCTTGGTCGCAAGCACACATCCACCTACGAAAATTAGAACCGATCCTTGAAACGAAAATTACAGTTTATGTTCTGAAATTTTATCTTTTCTTAACATTGATTAATTAACGGATCCGCCGTATAACTAATCCTAATCAACAAACAATCAAAGTGTCCGCACTAATGATTCAATTTAATTGTAGCTTTAAGAACTAGATAATTTCATCAAGATTAACATACAAGTCGTCCGCGGCTTGTATCACTTTGTTCAAATGTTCTCCCTAAGTTCAATAACGTAGTTCCGCCACAATTATTAAGCTTAGTTGCTTCACAAGTTCATATATCACAACTCCGGTTTTGATATTAAACTTAGCAATAGATTGTTCACAACAATAACTTAGAGTCCGCTCTAGCAATCATCAACAACAATCATAGGAAATATGCATAGGAAAACAATCATACTCATTCATAACATAAACTAAAAATAAAAGGAAGAATAAATCTCACGGTTCTTGAAATCCGAAGGTTTGTTGTGTCCTTGCAACTAAAAAAAAGTGTTTAGCCTTGCATGTTTGTTGAACAACTAATCAAAAAGAAGGAAGAATGCATAATTTAGGGTTTCTTAGAGGAAGGGGGCGTTTTTCTCTTCTTGGCTGGCTGCCCCCCTTCTCTTCTCTCATTCTTTTTATATCTTAGGAAACCCTAGGTCTCTATTTTACAAAATAGTCCTCCATTAAGTAGACTGTTTACATTTAAGTACTTCAATAACTATTTTCCTAAAAAAGGAGAAATAGCCTTGCATGAAATCTTCTAGCTTTGACTTAGAGGAGCTAAATTGCTGAAATAAAAACTTGGATATCGGTTTAGATGCTTCAGAACGTAATTTGGACTCGTTTCTTCACGAAACCCGCTTTGTCGCGTAATTCAGATGTCATCTTTGAAAAATCATATCTCCCTCATATGACATCGTTTTTGGCTGCAATTTGGAGCGTTTATGAAATATGAGTCATGAATCCAAAAAAATTGAGTTTGCATCAATTGGACTTCTGTAGCTCTAGATATTCAAGTTGGAATAGCCGAAGGTCAACAGTGGCAGATTGCGAGATTTGACTTTGAAGGCTGCGATTTCCATGCTCTTCCTTATTTTATTTTCTTGCCTTAAATGTCCAGAAAGGTATGGATGTTAGCTTTTTAATGCCACTAGAATCTCTTCATTTCAACCTCCAGAGCTCACGCTCTGCACAAAACATCGACTGAAGGTCAAATCTGCCAATTATCTCCAATTTACTCCTTTTTGCATCTTTCATCCAAAAGTGCCTTCAAAACATAAAACAAAGAATATCAAGGCATTTTATATATAAAACATAGGCAAAACACTAGTTAAATATGGGTGAAACTATTGAATAATATGGTTGCATCAGAGCTCCATGGGTGACTTGGTAGTGAAAGTCCTAATGAGTTGTGGGGATGAGAGCTTGGGTGCCATTGGTGGGGATTATAGGCTATGTGAGTTATGCTCCTGCCCTGGTGGTAAGGCAACTTGGGGGCATGCAATTTGTTCCAAGGACTATGGGAATTGCTCAATTCTTTGTTTTGTTCAAAGATCCCATTGCACAAGAAGTTTTGGAGATCATCAAACAAGATTGGAAACATCTGGTTTTGGTTGAGATATAAGGTTTAAAGGATCCAAGTGCAAGTGAAGGATATGCAAGATGGAGAGACCTAGCTGTTTCATCCATACCTTGTGTAGGAGTCAAATCTCCCAAATTATAGAAGAGCCTATTAAGAAGAAAAGGGTCAATAAGGAAGAGGAGTTGAGAAGACAAGTGGAAAAACTTCGGATAGAGTTGAGCAAAAGCAGAAAAGACAAGACAATGTTGGAAGAAATAATGCTAGAAGGGGATAAAAAGAGAGCATTTCTAGATGAGAAAATACAATCTAGAGATGCGATAATAACAAAGCTTGAGTTAAAACTAGGTGAGGAGAAGATTGCTAGGGAAGAAAGTGAGAAGGAGCTAGGAGGGATGAGTTTGGATTGGATGCAAAGTTGCTCTGAACTTGAAGCAATGGAGATTGATTTTAACAATTGCTAAGTGCAGAATATTACCAAGAAAAATTTGCACAAGTTCAGTTCGAACTGATGGATAGGATTGGGAAGTGTGAGGATTTGAACAAGAAATATATGGAGTTGGAAAGTCGTTCGATAGGGATTGCAAAAGAAGAAAGTAAAAGGAAAGGTTTTGAGGTTGTTGAAACAGAATTAGCGGTTAAGAAGAATGAGATAAAAGTTATGAGGATAAAACTTGACAAGGAACGTGAAAAGGTGAAGTATTTGGATGAGAAGCTAGCAGTAATGGAAAAACACAAGGATCAAATCAATGCCAACAACGCTGCTTTAAACAAAACCAATATGTTGCTCATAGAAAAGATGATCAAGACAAATGAGCAAATGGACGAAGCTGCTGCACATGCTCGAATTATTAAAATCAATGCGCGAAATGTGGGAGGGGACATCGTTCGCTATCGCCGGCGTGAAACGAAACCGATGCCTTTCTAGGGAAGATTGAGAACCGCGGCTTTGCCTTTTTACCTTTGGCTAGAGAGTTTGTGGAGGAAAGGGATTAATATATTTTGTATTTCTTTTTTATTTATAAATTTAATAAACATATCAAGCATTAATAAAAAGGGCGTTGACCCATCTTCTTATGCAAAATCTGTCTCTTGGTGAATATGATTCAAGCAAACGACTTGAAAGGCAAGACTCTAGCAATGTGACAAGAGAACCTATGTTTATAAGGTGGTGGCTATTATTCGTTCACAAGAAGGCTGCATCCATACCTAATATACAAAGCATTCTCATCACAATCATGCATTTTCTCATACATCTATACACGCATCTGCAGACTAAGAAACATAGGTCCCCATTCTAGAATCCATAACACTCAACAAAGAAAAAGGATGGAAAACGAAGAAAGGTCACAACCAGAAGCTCAGTACCAAAGAGAGCTTGAAGGAGTTCGAAGTGATGTGGTGCACCAACCAGTTTGCTCGAGCAAATGTTGAGAGCCAAAGATGGAGAGGGAACGTCTACTTAACCTGATGAAGCACCATCAGCAGCTCAAATCCCTGTCGCACCTATAAACACGGAGGCAAATACACCAAATAAGCAGTATCCTAATCCCACTCGGCCCATCCAAATCCCTATTACAATGGATTTAACAAACGAGGATCCACAGGACATCATATTCTCTGATAATATAGGGTATGATAAGTGGACTGCGCTAGAAGAGAGGCTAAAGGCAGTTGAAGGAAATGATTTATTTGACCCAATTAGGGCCGCTGAAGTATGTTTGGTGCCTAACATCCTAATTCCAAAGAAGTTCAGAGTGCCGGAGTTTGTTAAGTATACCAGAATGGAATGCCTAAAGACCCATCTTCGTTCCTACTATAACAAGATGGCAGAAGTTATTCACGATGATAAATTGCTAATTTACTTCTTCCAGGATAGCTTGACAGGATCAGCCCTCAGCTGGTATATGAGTTTGGACACCGTTAGGATCAAGAAATGGATAGATCTGACAGATGCTTTCTTAAAACAATACAAGTTTAATCTTGAGATTGCTCTTGATAGGACCAGTCTGATTACATGGAGAAAGGAACTCAAGAGTCTGTAAGGGCTCATACTCAAAAGTGGCGAGACCAAGCTATCAATGTCCAACCTCCACTAATAGAGACGGAGATGGTAACACTGTTTGCCAATACTTTTAGGGCCCCATACTACGAACATCTTTTGGGTAGCTCAACCCAGCATTTCTATGATGCTGTGTGAATTGCTGAAAGAATTGAGCAAGGAATCCGAAGTGGGAGAATTGCGGAATCTATAGAGAAGAGGGGTTTTGTTGGGAAGAAGAAGGAAATTGAGGTGAATAACCTAGAAGACAGTTACAAAGGGAAAGGCAAAAACTACCAAAACTACCAAACACCTACCTCCCAAATCACCAGCATCAACTTTTCCAAACCCTTCATCCCAAACCAACCCCATCAAACAAAATTCCCTACCAATAACCAAAATAGTTACCAAAGGAGCCGATAACTAGAAGAACAATTACCACCTTTGCCAATAACCCTAAATGAGTTATATACAAGTTGCTAAGTATTGGGTAGATAGCTCCCCTACCATTACCTCCTATACAACCGCCTTTCCCTACGGGTCACAGCATCGAAAACTACATAGCTTTTAAAAAGAGGGTATCGTAGCTGATCAAAATCGGATGGGTCACATTTGAAGATTCGCCTAATGTGAATTCGAACCCTCTACCCAAACATGCTATAGGTGGTAGTAGAGTGAATGCTATGGAGGTCGGTAGCAAAGAGAAGGTGCTAAGAGTGACCATGGTGAGGTTTTACGAAATGTTGGTACAATCTGGACATTTGGAGAAACCATCTTAACATTGATTGAGGGAAGATGATTTTGCCTATTCTATAAAAAGAAAGGGCATCACATTGATGAATGCATTGAGTTTCATCAAAAGGTTGTGAGAATGCTGACTTTAGAAGAGCTAAGGATTGAGGCTGTAAAAGATAATGAAGAGATAGAGATGATAGAGAATCGGGGGAAATAAAGAGTCCAATCAACAGCTAATGGGCTCTCGAAATTGGTATTAATTAAGCCCTCATATGCAAACAAAGTAGACTATGGAGCGATGCCTGGAGATTATGGTTATACCTCGAATATCGAAACTCCTTTGTCGTTGTTCCAAAATGAGATAAGTGGGCTAACTCGGAGTGGTCGTTGTTTCACATCTGAAGAACTAGAAAAGCAAAGAAAGGGTAAGGGCAATGAGGTGTTGGACCTCGACAAAGAGCTTGAGGTAAATAAACCTGTGACTGAGGAAGAAACAAATGAGTTCCTGAAATTGATGAAGCATAGTGAGTACTATATAGTGGATCAATTGAAGAAAACCCCTGCTAAGATCTCCATCATGTCATTAATACTCAGCTCCGAGCCGTATTGTAATGCTTTGCAAAAAGTACTAAATGAGGCCTACGTACCCTAAGATATTGAACAAAAGACTATGGAGCATCTAGTAGGGAGGATCCATGCTGCCAATTACTTATATTTCACGGAAGATGAACTTGACGGCAAGGAACGGGACATAAAGGTATGTCACGGTCCGATGCAAAGATTATCTCATCGGTAAAGTTCTCGTTGATAACGGCTCAGCCCTTAATGTGTTACGAAGGCATATGCTAGATGAAATGCCGGTAGATCCCTCCACATGCAACCCAGTGTGATGACGGCTATAGCATACGATGGCTCGCCAAGGCAAGTGATAGGGACAATTGAGGTCGAACTAGCTGTGGGTCCACAAGTCTTTCTAGTAACCTTTCAAGTGATGGATATCCACCCTTCCTATAGTATGTTATTAGGAAGGCCATGGATACATTCTGCGAGAGCTGTCACCACTCCTCTTGCATCAATGTTTGAAGTACATTGCCAATGGTGTTCCGTTCTTGTTAAAATTTGAGAAGACTATATCAATGGTAAGAAATGTGGCGGTTCCATTCATTGAAGTCAAGATTGTAAGGATGGAAACCTTCATGCATTTGAAGTTGTGAATACCGAGTGGGTGCCCGAGAACACTATGGTGAGGAAACCATAAATCTCGGAGGCCACCAAAATGGCCGCTAAAAGCTTTTTGAAGCACAAAATTCCTTTCCCATATGACATCGACAAAGGAAGACTTGAATGGATTGATATAATCAAGCTGAAAGCTACAGAACAAAGGTTTGGGCTTGGATATAAGCCCAAGAAGAAGGATTACATGTGAGCTGCTGGTGCAAGAAGGGAGAAAAAAATGGCTAGGATTGAAGGAAGGAAGCCTGAAGAAGAAAGCTTAGCTATCCCTCCAATCAGGATTTTGTTTCCAAAGGCTGCATGTGTGATGCAACCTGATAAGGGACATGGAAACCTTTTTCAAAAGCTTTCTTCAATGAACATAAACACTCTGGACGAAGATCAAGTCGAGGACATTGCTGAGAAGATTGAATCCGGAAAAAGGGATGAAGAGCTGCCGCAATTAACCATCTACAATCTGGAAGAATTTACTGCCAGGACTTTCATTCGAAAGCTAGCTGAATGAGAGAAGTTCCAGAATTGGGAGACCCAAGAAGCTCCATTGGTTTTCAAAATGTAATCAACAATGATTGTTGGATTATAATTTTATCTATGTTGTTTGCCTTTTTTTTGTTTTGTTTTGTTTTTATTCATTGACAATCGAAGCTCAAGATGTCAATTGGATTTTATTTCTGTTTTTGAGCCAATCTTTTCCTTTTAATGAGATCATGCATTTTCAAAATTCATCTTGATGTCTTACTGTGCATTTACACATCACTTCTCGCTTTTAGGAACCCTGAAAGCGGATCCTCCACAACTACACCTGCAATTCACATTGAGAATGAATGACCAAACTTTAAAAAATACATAGTAGCTGTAGAAGATGAGGAATGTGAGGAGAAAAACATATGGGAATTCATAAAATTAATAGAACAACATGAACAAGCTTGGAGGCCCGCTAAAAAGGAACTTGAAACCATAAATGTGGGTAATGAAGAAACCAAGAGAGAGCTGAAAATAGGGACTTTGATCACCCCTGAAGAGAAAGAAGAGTTGATTGCACTGCTCTGAGATTACATAGATGTCTTTACCTGGTCCTACGAGGATATGCCTAGTTTGGATACGGGTATCATAGTACATAGGATACCACTGATGGAAGGATGAAAGCCGATTAAGCAGAAGTTGAGAAGAACTGATCCGGAGGTCTTAATCAAAGTAAAGGAAGAAATTGAAAAACAATGGAACGCTGGTTTTTTGGAAGTAGTCAAGTATCCACAATGGGTGTCGAACATAGTGGTGGTACCCAAAAAGGAATGTAAAATCAGAGTTTGTGTGGACTTTAGGGACTTAAACCAGGCTAGCCCTAAAGACAATTTCCCTTTACCACACATAGATATGTTAGTTGATAATGCAGCACACAGCTCCACATATTCCTTTATAGATGGATTTTCGGGCTACAATCAGATAAAAATGGTGCAAGAGGATAAGGAGAAGACAACCTTTATAACACCATGGGGAACCTTTTGCTACAAAGTCATGCCATTTGGTTTAAAAAATGCTGGGGCCACTTACCAAAGGGCTATGATGACTTTGTTTCACGACATGATGCACAAAGAGATTGAAGTATACGTGGATGACATGATTGCTAAATCTAGAGAAGGAGATAATCATGTCCAAATATTAAATAAATTGTTTGAAAGACTAAGGAAATATAAGTTGAGGCGTAACCTAGCGAATTGTTCGTTTGGGGTGAAATCTGGGAAGTTTTGGGATTTATGGTGAGTGACAAAGGGATAGAAGTGGATCCCGACAAAGTAAAGGCTATTTAATCTATGCCACCTCCCAAGACTGAGAAGGATGTGAGAGGTTTCTTAGGAAGGTTAAATTATATTGCTCGGTTTATATCCCAATTAACCACGACTTGTGACCCGATCTTTCATTTGTTAAGGAAGAAGAACCCTGGAATTTGGAATGAAGAGTGCGAAGAGGCTTTTAAGAAAATCAAGCAGTACTTGCTGAACCCACCCCTGCTTGTTCCTCTTGTACAAGAAAGGCCATTGATATTGTACCTAACAGTAACTGAAACAGCAATGGGATGTGTGCTTGGGCAACACGAAGAAACCAGAAGGAAGGAAAGGGCCATTTATTACCTGAGTAAGAAATTCATGGAATGTGAGTCTAGGTATACTGTGATTGAGAAGTTGTGTTGTGCACTAACATGGGTTGAAAAGAGATTACGTCAGTATATGTTGTATCACACTACGTGGTTAATTTCCAAATTAGACTTGTTGAGGTACATTTGTGAAAAGCCCTATCTATCGAGTCGAATTACAAGATGGCAAGTTTTATTGGCTGAGTATGACATAGTATATATGACAAGGAAAGCTATGAAAGGGAGTGTTATTGCCGATCACTTGGCTGACTATTGCGATGTCGCGTCGCACAAATTAATTACCCTAGCTTCAAATACAACACACAAGATAGTATAGAGCAAGCAAGGGGTCGATCCCACGAGGAAGTTTCAAGTCAGATTTTTATGTTGTACGTTATGTAATTGGGGGGATTTGGTTTGTGATTATCTAAACTATGGCAGCAATTAAACTAGCAAACAAAATTAATTAAAACCAAAACTTATCAAGAAAACAAACCTTGGTCGCAAGCACACATCCACCAACGGAAATTAGAACCGATCCTTGAAACGAAAATTGCAGTTTATGTTCTGAAATTTTATCTTTTCTTAACGTTGATTAATTAATGGATCCGCCGTATAACTAATCCTAACCAACAAACAATCAAAGTGTCCGCACTAATGATTCAATTTAATGGTAGCTTTAAGAACTAGATAATTTCATCAAGATTAACTTACAAGCTGTCCGCAGCTTATGTCACTTTGTTCAAATGTTCTCCCTAAGTTCAATAACGTAGTTCCGCCACAATTATTAAGCTTAGTTGCTTCACAAGTTCATATATCACAACTCCAGTTTTGATATTAAACTTAGCAACAGATTGTTCACAACAATAACTTAGAGTCCGCTCTAGCAATCATCAACAACAATCATAGGAAATATGCATAGGAAAACAATCATACTCATTCATAACATAAACTGAAAATAAAAGGAAGAATAAATCTCACGGTTCTTGAAATCAAGGTTTGTTATGTCCTTGCAACCAAGAAAAGAGCTTAGCCTTGCATAACTATTGAACTACTACTTCTAAAGAATGAAAAGAGCATGATTTTTGGGTTTATAGAGGAGAGAATGTGTGTTTATTCTCTCGCTGGCTGCTGCCTCCTTCTCGCTCTCCCCTCTTTTTTCGTTGGCTGCGCCTCCTTCTCTCTTTCTTTTTTATATGCTAAGAAACCCTAGTCTCTATTTTACAAAATAGTCCTTCCTTGAGTTGTCAGTTTACATTTAAGTACTTCAATAACTATTTTTCCTAAAAGGAGAAATAGCCTTGCATGAAATCTTCAAGCTCTGACTTAGAGGAGCTAAATTGCTGATATAAAAACTTGGATGTCGGTTTAGATGCTTCGGAATGTAATTTGGACTTGTTTCTTTACGAAACCTGTTTGCTGGCAGAATTCAGTTGTCATCTTTGAAAACTCATATCTCCCTCATATGAAATCTTTTTTGGCTGAAATTTGGAGCATAGATAGGTCTTTGAATTAGGAATCCACGAAAATTGAGTTTGCATCAATTGGACTTCTGTAGCTCCAGATATTAAATTTTGAATGGCCAAAGGTCAACATTGGCAGAATGCGAGATTTGACTTTGCAGGATGTGATTTCCATGATCTTTCTCTTTTTATTTTTCTTGCATTGCATTTCCAGAAAGGTATGGATGTTAGCTTTTTAGTGCCACTGGAATCACTTCATTTTGATCTCTAGAACTCACGCTCTACACAAAACATCGACTGAACATCAAATCTGCCAATTACTTCCAATTTACTTATTTTTGCATCTTTCATCCAAAAGTACCTTCAAAACATAAAACGAAGAATATCAAGGCATTTTATATATAAAACATAGGCAAAATACTAGTTAAATGGCGGTGAAACTATCAAATAAAATGGTTGCATCAAATACCCCCACACTTAACTCTTGCTCGTCCTCGAGAAAGGATAAATAAAATCAAATTGAAAATAACTATGATCAATCTCTTAATCTCCCATCAATATCCAAGAATATATGCATTATAAACAAGAATACAATTAAGAATGATAAATGGTATAAATTTTCATGAATTTATTTACATGCAAACTTCAAAACTCAATTAATTGTCGGGATTTAAATGAAATCTATGCCATGCCAAAGTGATAGGTCCTCTCATTGATATACACTCTAACACTCATGTGTTTAGGGTTTATGTGTTTAAATCTCTTAAATTCAATCAATGAATATGTTCTACCATAAGCTTGCTTTTCAATCTCATCTCCATTACTAACATATTGCAAACAATGCATGAATCAAAAGGTCTTATTTTCCGTTGTAATGGGGCTAAGGTTAAGGTGAGGTAAAAAGAGAGTAAAAGAAAAGGTTCAAACCAAAGAAAGTAGAGCATTATGAAAAAATGATATTTCAAACAAGATATTCCATCAAAGCACATAAATTTTTCATCTTTAATCACCAATGCTTAACTTCTTTTGATTTCAAGCTCTTTCAACATAAAATCTTAAGAACATAAAGGAACACTTTTTTTCTTTTTCTCTTTCTTTTTTTTTTTTTTTTTACCTTTGGCAACTTTGCCCATCTTTTCATCAAGCATCACTTCTTCTTTCTTTTCACATAATTTCCAACCATAATTCCATGAGATATCATAAGTATATGCTCTACTAATCCTTGACCAAGGGAAAAGGAAAACATATAAAAAGTTAAGGCTTATACACCGGATAAAGCAAAGAAAAGATAAACAAGCTCAAAAGGGGCTCACTAAGGATAATATGCTTTAGGTTGGCTTTTTTTGCTCAAGTGGTTAAAATTTCTAATGCCTTTATCATCTTCATGTATATATGTAATGCGAATGTAATCTCAACAAGATATGAAGCAAGTTCTAGAGATACATATCATTGAAAGAATGCACACTCAAAGAATATAATGTTGAAGGCTCAAAAGCTTGCATTGGTATAACACTATAAAGTCAACGTGGCATATTCTCAAAGTCAATCCCTAAACCAATTAAACCTTAAAATTTACATGCATACTCCTTCATTTGATTTATATCTTCATCTAGCTCAATTAATTCTCATACATAATACTCATATTCTCAAAAACTAATGGGAGTTAAAAAGATCAAACACAATTTTTTTTTTTTAAAGAACAACAAAGAAAACTAAAATTCTTCCAACATCCCCACACTTAAAACACAACATTGTCCTCAATGTTGAAATAAAAGCAAAGGAATATAAGAGAATGACAGAAAATAAATTAAAATGCGAAAAAAATAAAAGATAAGGAAAAGGAAAGCAAATCTAATTTTTTTTCTTTTTGTGCTGGGTTGCCTCCCAAAGAAGCGCTTTTATTTTATGTCATTGGCTTGACATGTGGCATGCTCATTCTTCATAGATTGGTTCAGCTAACTCTCACCAAGCGGTGAGTTCTCGGCCAACCCTTCATAGAAAGGTTTCAAATGATGCCCATTGACCTTGAGTACTTTGTTGGTTTCTAAACTTGTAATTTCAACTGCACCATAAGGAAAAACATTAGAAACAACAAAGGGTCCAATCCAACGAGAGCGCAATTTTCCGGAAAAAGTTTCAAACGCTAATGATAAAGAAGGACTTTGTCTCCAACATGAAACTCCTTTCTTGTAAGCATTCGGGTCATGAAGATTCTTAGTCTTTTCTTTGTAAATCCTTGCATTCTCGTAAGCATCATTTTGAATTTCTTCCAACTCTTGTAGTTGCAGTTTTCTTGCAATCCCAAAGAAAGATCATAATCCATGTTACATTGTTTAATGGCCCAAAAGCTTTGTGTTCAAGCTCCATCGGTAGATGACATGCTTTCCCATAAATCATTCTATAAGGTGACATTCCTATAGGTGATTTATAAGCGATACCGATAAGCCCAAAGTGCATCTCCAAGACGTAGACTCCAATCTCGCCGGTTAGGTTGCACTGTTTTGTCCAAAATGGACTTGATTTCTCGATTTGAAATTTCAGCTTGGCCATTCGTTTGAGGATGATATGCTGTGGAAGTTCGATGAGTCACATGATATTTGCGCAGTAATGCTTCTATGGAACGATTACAGAAATGAGTGCCACGATCACTAATGATAGCTTTAGGGATTCCAAACCTGTCAAATATATGAGTCCTGACAAAATCTAAACAACCTTAGCATCGTTAGTTTGTGTGGCTTTCGCCTAAACAGCAAGAAGAATATAAAGATTGCCAAATGAAGAAGGAAATGGACCCATAAAGTCAATACCCCAAACATCAAAAATTTCACTTACAAGAATATTCGTTAAAGGCATTTGATTCTTATGAGTGATATTACCTGTTCTTTGGCATTTTTCACATGATTTGCGTATGATATGCATCTTTAAAAATAGAAGGCCAATAGAAACCACTTTCAAGTACCTTGTGGGCTGTTCTTTTTGCTCCAAAATGCCCACCACAAGAATGAGAATGACAAAAGGTGAGAATGGAATGAAATTCATCTTGTGGTACACACCTCCTAACTACTTGATCCGCACAAAATTTCCAAAGGTAAGGATCGTCCCAAAAATAATATTTAGCATCGCCAGAATTTATCTTTTTTTGGGGTTTAGACAAACTCGAGGGAATTCTTTGGTGACTAAATAGTTTACCAAATCAGCATACCATGGTCTTGTAGAGGAATGCAACATATACAACTGCTCATCGGGGAATGTCTCTCTTATTGTTTCGATCTGTATATCCTCGGTCCTCAGTCGGTTCAAGTGATCAGCCACATGGTTTTCAACACCTTTTTTGTCTTTGATTTCAAGATCGAATTCTTGTAAAAGCAAGATCCACCTAATCAGTCTTGGTTTGGACTCCTTCTTCTTCAAAAGATACCTGAGAGCTACATGGTCAGTAAAAACAATGACTTTTGTACCAAGTAGATATGACCTGAATTTTTCAAGAGCAAACACCACTGCAAACCAAGTAGATATGACCTGAATTTTTCAAGAGCAAACACCACTGCAAAAAGTTCCTTTTCAGTTGTATGGTAATTGCATTGTGCTCCATCCAACATGCGAGAAGCATAGGCGATAACATGCAAATTCTTCCCAATTCTTTGCCCAAGCACAGCTCCTACCGCATAGTCACTCGCATCACACATTATCTCAAAAGGTTCATCCCAATTTGGTGGTTGGATGATAGGGGCAGATGTGACACGTCTTTTAAGCTCATCATGGGCATCTTTACATGCTTGATCAAACATAAAATCCACTTCTTTGGCTAATAGTCTGCACAAGGGTGCTGTAATCTTCGAGAAATCTTTGATAAAGCGTCGATAGAAACCTGCATGGCCTAGAAAAGAACGAACTTCCCTCACGCATGCAGGGCTAAGGCAATGATGAAATAACATCTATCTTAGCTTTATCAACCTCTAATCCACGTGAAGACACAACATGCCCAAGAACTATTCCTTGTTCTATCATAAAATAACACTTTTCATAGTTCAAGACAAGGTTAGTTTCAATGCACCTTTTCAAGATCAAAGATAAATTTTCTAGATATTTATCAAAAGAATCACCATACACCGTGAAATCATCCATAAAAACCTCGATTATTCTTTCAACATAGTCAGAAAAAATACTCATCATGCATCTTTGAAAAGTTGCAGGAGCATTACAGAGACCAAAAGGCATTCTCCTATATGCATATGTATCAAATGGACATGTAAATGTAGTCTTTTCTTGATCCTCAGGATTAATAACAATCTGATTGTATCCACTATATCCATCAAGAAAGCAATAAAAAGACTTACCTGCTAGGTGTTCAAGCATTTGATCCATGAATGGTAATGGGAAATGATCTTTGTGTGTAAAAAGATTGAGTTTTCTGTAATCAACACACATTCTCCATCCACTCGAGATGCGAGTAGGAATGAGCTCATCATTTTTGTTTTTCACCAACGTGATTCCGGTCTTTTTGGGCACCACATGGATTGGCGCAACCCATTTCTTGCCGTTGATGGGGTAAATGACTCCTGCATCTAACAATTTCAAAATTTCAGCTTTCACTACCTCCATCATAGGCGGGTTCAACCTCCTTTGCATTTCCCTTGTTGGTTTTGCGTTGTCCTCCAATAGTATGTGATGCATACACATTGAGGGACTAATGCCCTTGATGTCGGCTAAAGTCCATCCAATGGCCGTCTTGTGATCACACAACAACTTCACAAGTTTTTCCTCTTGCATATTTGTTAAACCTTTTGCTATGATAACGGGAAGTGTATTGTTGTCGCCAATGAATACATACTTCAAATTATCGGGGCAATGGTTTTAATTCTAACTCGGGGGCCTGTAAAATAGATGGCAAAAGCTTTTTATGTGAGAGTACTAAATCAACAAAGAGATTACCATGGGGAACGTTTTGGGGAACACACACGTGCCTCTCCATCTCTTCTATCTTGGTGAAATCATAGCCATAGCTCAAAGCTATGCTTAATCCGTCTTCACAATCAAAATCACAAACTTGTCGCACACACTTATCAATTTGATCATAGCATGTGATAGAATAAACATTGCTATAAGGATATTTCATTGCATCATGAAAATTGAATTCAATTTTTTCATCTCTTACCTTCATAGACAAGGTATCCTTACCACAATCAATCTTTGCGTTGGTGGTTTTCAAGAATGGTCTCCCAAACAATATAGGAGTGCTGGTTGATGAATCACAAGAATCATGTTCCATATCAAGAATATAAAAATCACATGGAATAACCAAACTATCAATCTTGACTAGGACATCTTCTATCACACCAAGTGGGTAAACAAAACTACGATCCGCAAGTTGTATGACAATGCTAGTTTTATTCAAAGGCTCTAGACTAAGAGAATCATAAACATGTTTAGGCATAACACTAATGGATGCACCTAAATCGCATAAAGCTCTTTTAAAACTAGCATTACCAATAACACATGGGATAGTAAACGCACCTGGGTCTTTTTGTTTCAAAGGCAGATTCTTTTGAACAACGGCAGATACAACTTCACCCATACTTACCGTTTCATGACCTTTCAGTTTGAAAGCTCTCTTGGTAGTACACAACTCCTTCAAGAATTTGGCATACTTGAGAATTTGCTTGATAGCATCAAGCAAAGGAATGTTGAGTTCCACTTTCTTGAAAACTTCTAAAATCTCTTTTTCTTTGTCTTCTTTCTTTGACCTAGAAGAACTCACAGGAAAGGGTGGAATTGTTTTAAATCTAGAATTAATTGAGTGAGGAGTTACCTTTGGAGTGTTGGTCTTTATTTCAGTTTGTGGAGGAGGAGGATGTTCCTTCTTTGTACTCAATTCAGTTTCTATCTCTTCTTCGTCCTCCATCTCAACTGCTTTGACCTTTGCTCTTCAAGTTCTTTCCCACTTCGCAGCATGATTGCACTAACATTCTCTTTTGGATTTAATGCTTGGGAGGGTAACTTTCCATTCATTTGTGCTTCCAATTTCCCCACACTTGAAGCTACTTGCCCCATTTGCTTTTCCAAGTTGTGAATACTTGACCTTGTTTCCTGTTGAAAAGACATGACATTTTGTTGCAAGGTAACAGTATTAGAAGCTAAAGTTTTCATCATCTCACGAAGATCATCATTGGATGACGACCCCACAACATTGGAGTTTGTGAATGGAGAAGGTTGTCTTGCTTGATAATTTTGTTGGGATTGAAATCCATGGGGATGGAACTGTCGGCCTTGATTGCCTGGTTGGGATGATCTCTCCATCCGGGATTGTACGTGTTGGAAAAGGGATCTTATTTACGCTGGGGCTGTCCGTTGAATGCTCCATCAATTGCATGAGCTTGTTCAATGTAGTCTTCTTGCATTGTTGGGCACATATCCGAAGCATGTCCTTGTAAGGAGCATATGCTACAAACTTTCACTGCATTTCCACAAGCCAAAGAACGCACAAGAGAAGTAAGATCATTAACTTTACTTTCAAGGTTAGAAATACTTACCTCATTTACTCGTTTGTTGGAGAAGTCTCCACGAGTGCCAAATTGTTTTGAGTTGGTCGCCATGTTTGAGATCAATTGGCGTGCAAATTCTGGGTGTCTTATCCACCAATGCGCCTCCACTTGTAGCATCAATGATACTACGGTCAGTAGGCATCAATCCTTCATAGAAATATTGAATGAGTAGCTGATCGGGTATTTGATGATGAGGACATTGAAAACAGAGTTGCTCAAATCTTTCCCAATATTCGGAGAGAGTCTCTCCATGAGATTGCCGAATCCCACATATTTCTTTCCTTATGTTGGCAACTCGAGATGCTGGAAAATACTTCTCAAGAAAAATCTTCTTCATGGCATTCCAAGTTCCAATAGATCCTGGGAGAATAGAGAAAAGCCATGCCTTTGCTCGCCCCTTCAAAGAGAAAGGGAAAGCTTTCAACTTAACTTGTTCTTCATCAACTCCATTCGGTTTCATGCCAACACAAACCATATGAAACTCCTTGAGATGAGTATGAGGATCTTCTCCCCGCAAGACCATTAAATGTTGGTAACAAATGTATAAAACCAGATTTGAGCTCAAAGTTTACATTATTGTCAATGTTTATGCACAATGATTGATTTTCCACATTAGGAGCAAGAAGCTCCTTGAGTGTTTGTTGTCGTGCAACCGCCATTGTGTTGAGGCGAGCTTCCTTTCTTAACCTGCGTAAAGTGCTTTCTATTTCAAGATCAACTCCGCACTTGAATTTGATTAGTAGAACGGTTCACGGCATAAATTGCTAAGAAAATTCAAAAAGAAAGTAACCACACAAGAGATCAAAAACAATGCAAATTGTACGAAAATCCTACTGGAGAAAACTAAAACGC
>CM027574.2:13093500-13262218 GCA_015852605.2 Populus deltoides
AAAATTCTTCAAAAAATTATTTCAAAAATGCTGATTTCTGTAATTTTTATTCTGTATTTTGGTCAATATGGTTTTGTATTTTATCTGTAAAAGATACAAATCGGTATTAAATCATCGGTTTTGTCAAGTTTTCAAAAAATGTTTTGTTTTCATGCATCACGACCTAGTCTCCTCAATATATATATATATAAATATTATATCATCATATTTTCATACAACAAAAATTTCAAAACAATATATGTATTAGCATGCTTTTTGGCTTATCTAATAACCCGTTTATTCTAGCCATGCAGACCTAGGCAATATTTCAAATTCTCTAAAAAACCTTCTTTTGTGTCTTCTTTTGAGTATGACGGGATTATGAATTTATATGTAAAACATATTCGATGTTAAAAATATGAATTTTTATATAGATGTTGATCGGTTGGGTTTTTGAATATGGAGATAAGGACTTCCTTATTGAGAGAACTTTTCTTGGACCATGAGCGGACCAACTATGAAACGCAAGGAGACCTTAAATTTTATCAGACAAATAAACAATGCGACACCTTAGGTATAGCGTATTTGGGGTATATACCTTCCTTGTCGCAGAACCGGTCCCGTACCAATCCTACGGAGACGATTAGGGTTCCTAGTGACAAAATACTAGGTGGCGACTCCCATTCCGTCTTCCACCAATAAAAGACTAGATTTTCTTATCCCTCTTATTGTGCCAAAATAAAAGATAGATAAATGAGGACACACTTCACATTTGGGTGAAGTGGAATCTTGGTAGCCGTGGCGGGTGGCGTCGCGACATTCACGATGTTAACTTATGTTAACAACAAATCAAAGATGCTTTCATAGCACAAGTATTGGTTCTCCATGCGGTAGGCTATGGAAGTATCAAAGATTTGATTATGTCAAGGATTACCTACATGAATCAAGACTCACCACTTAACATGGATGATATTAAGATTGATTAAGATAATAACTATAATACATGTTAATAACAAACTTTTTCAATTTAAACATTAAAATCCATGTTGAATTTGTACCATACTTATTCTTACATCATTAGTATAACATTTTCACCTTGCAAAAAATAGATTTAACTAAACATAATTAAATTAAAAAACACATAAATAAACAAGATAAGAACATAGCTATGATATAAATTAACTAAGTTTAATAAAAGAAAATGATAAGCATAAACAAGAAGTTAATGAGAATATAACATAAAATAAAATTTGAATATTACAAAAAATACAAAGAAAGCAAGCGGGCATGGATTTTGATCTAAAACCAAGATGTCTATATATATGAAAAATGCCTCCTTTTAAAGGCAAAATTTAGAACTATGGATGTGGTGGCTAACTATTGATTTGGTAGTTGGATAAAATGTAATGATAACATCATAATCGGATAAATGGTTTCCATGATAGTTATATATAATTGTCTCATCTTTCCAAACAAAAAAAAAATGGGCTTATTTGATTTTTCTAAAACTCTAGATATAGGTTGAACACCAAACAAAGTCTAGGATACAAGACAAATTCGAGACTCCTTTTTTTTGTTACTAGATCTGAACTTTTACAAATGATAGTATTGAGTCTTGGGCTCTTCATTAATATTTTAAGTCTACATCTTAACTTTCCATCAAGTTAAACCAAACATGAATTTGAGGTTGATAGCTCTGGTTTATAAACTAAAAATAAATGGTTTTGAATAGTACCAATCCAACTAGGATTTCTTCTCTAAGCCTAACCCTCTATTTGTCTCTTCACATAATCCTAAATTTCAACAACTAAACATATCAATAAGTTTTTTGGATTGTGAGATATACTTACTTTACAAATCTATATTTAGAACTGAACATTTATCATAAATTAAAGATATCTTATATTATAAGACTTGTAATTATAAAACATATTTAAGTTAGGAAATTTAATGATACTTTAAGTATAATATGATAATATAAAGTTTAATAAAAATGCACTTTTAATTGCTTATTATCTCCTCTTTTCTTTCTCTCCTCTTAACCAACTCACTAAATTCTTTCATCTCGAAAAATATTTTTCTTATAAGTTAACCCTCTTGATATATTGTTAAAGTCACATTCCTTACTAAATTTTTTTTGCTTCCATATATATGAACATGCACGTGAATTCTTTTGTGCATGGATTAAAATTCCATACTAAGGTCAATATGCTCTCTCCCAAATTTGTATAAAGGCAATGAAGGCATTAAAAGCGAACTTCTTATCCTTGTTACTAATGCATCAAGTAGTATATTTATTTTTACTTTCCAATAAGCATCATAAGTTGTTCATCCTTATTTACCTTGGCCAGAATCTCTTACAATTTTTTTTTATCTTCACCTTCACCACACAGGTCTTGGTCGTCTTACCTCCTTGTATTAGATACCATTTAGGTTGTCTCTCATACAAATTATAATCATGACATTTTGTTTACCCAAGCTATAAAAAAACCTCACCAAAACCTTACATCCTTCCTCACGAATTGCGGTTGCGCCTTTTGTAACATAAAAAAGCAGAGCTTTCCCTCTTCTTCAGTGATGATATGTTTTTGAAGACATTGTTGAAATCGAAATTTATGTTAGTAGTAAAAACCTATATCCTCACTCTCTTATGTGTGTACACTAAAATGATTTCACTCAACTGTGTTTCACTCAATTTTGGCATTTCCACGATATCTGATCATCTTTTCATCTTTTTACCTCTAGTGCTTTCCTTTTTTAGTTCTTTAAGGAACCAATAAAAAAAACCAATAATTTTAGTTTGTAGCATCCAACCAATATAATTCAAGGCGCTTTGACAACAAAAGAAGAAAGAAAGAAAGGATGATAACAAAAAGGGGAATACAATAACAAAATTGAAATGAATATGAAATGAAAATAAAAACAAATACAAAAAACAAAACAAAGATGAATATGAAAACAAAAACAAATACAAAAGCGAAATGAAATTCAAAAAATAACTTTCGAAACTCAAAACCAAAGTAGACTTCAAATAATCCAAAACCAATATCAAATAATCGATTCAAATTGATATGAATTGAAAATTTCTTAAAGAATCCTAAATTCAATTTTATGCAAATTTAATGTTTTGACAAAACTTAATGCTGATTTCTTTTTTTTTTTTTTTTTGTATATTATTTACACAAAAATCAAGACTAAAAACAAATAAATAACATAGAAAATTCGGATAGATAAATATAACTGATTTCAAATTTTACTTTGATATCAAAGCGTGCAAACGAAGGGTAAAACTCTTGAACCCATATGTAAAGAAAACAACAACCTAAAAAATCTAAAATTAAATTACGATAAAGAATCTTACACATTAATCACCTAAACCAACACATCAAAATTATTGGATGAAAAACAACCCCATCTCTATGATTATAATGAATCATGAGTTTGGAAGTATAAAAAGGAAGAATCTCGTAAAAATAGTTGATGTTAGATAAGTCAAGAAAAGTTTAATGAAGAACCAAAGTATGGCGATCTCACCACGTAAAAAATATTATTTTGAAATAATTCAATCTCTTAAAAATAACCTAAATACCGTTAAACAACACTATTTATACTAGGTAAATCATTTTTAAACAATGTCGGAAGTTGATAAAAAAAGTTCTTAAAAAAACATAAGTAAACCAACTAAAGAAAACAATACAATTCTTGCATAATAGCTTCTATGCTTAGCAAAGTCTTCTAGATGATGATTGCTATAGAATTTTAACAATATATAAAACAAGGCCTTTAAAATAGTTTGAAAATTTTTATCTCTATCCAGCGGTCAGGATCAAAAGTTATTCTTATTTGTGTAAAATTGTGTATTATGAAAAATAAGCCCAAAAACCGCCTCAATGTCCTTAAATAATAAGGATTGTTCTTTGTTATAAGAAATCCTTACCAAAATAAAGATTTGCATAATTGATCTTCTTGAAAATAAGAAATCATTGTAAAATAAGAATTCCACATGTAATTAAATCCTTGTCTTATATGAATCCACAAATCATATAGAAAATAGTTGTTTTTAGACTTTCCTTATTTGTTGATAGATTTTAAGCCTAACTTTAAATATATTGTTTTCTCTTGTCCGGACAAGTTATTGAGCCTACCATATATGGATGGAAATTTTAAGATATCTAATTTTCATCCCAACTAGAATAGGAGAATTCCATTTATAACTTTATATATGGCTCAAACAATATACAAATATTTAGTCTAGCATATTTATAATTTTTTAACCCAAACATCTTAACTTAGCCCATAAAATTTTTTTTTTTAATCTTTTTAATTATAGACATTGTAATATGGCCCAATTGACACCTTTAAATGATCTTTTGGTAATGCTTACCGATTTTATCAACAAGTTTCATAATTATAAGAAATCATTCCTTGCTTAGACATAAACATTAAAGTTCTAAAACTAACATGTGCTAAATGATTATGCTATAATGAAAAAAGATTCAGCAATATAAACATAAACATTGCTCTTATTACTAATATACTAAGCTTGAAAATTCCATTAGAAGAATAGTTCTTCCCAATAAACACCTTATTTTGGACAAGATCAACTTTTTTAGCCTCTAACACTACTTCAATTCCTTTGGACACAACCTAGTTGTAGATACAAGATTTTTCTTAATTTTAGGAATATAAAAACATTAACTAAAGTTGATTTTCTTTGCAAAAGTGAAAGAAAGCTCCAATATTTCTTTTCATGTAACCTTTTTCCCTTAGCATTATTTCCCATCACAACATGTTGATCTTTTATAGCATCTTCAGACTCTTTGAATTGAGTTTTATCATTGAAAATATGAACAATAGCAATGAAATGATACCACCAATTAAGCGATCACGGTGTTAGTTGCCATGTTAATTTTAAAGATCATGCTAATATGCATTTTGATCACCATGACCTCAAATTATTCCTTTTCTCTGTACATTATAATTGCTTTGTTGGGGTTTTTTTGAACTTGCACTTCTTGTAAACTTGTAATCTTTCTTAATGTGCCTTTCTTTTCCATAATGAAAACAACTTTATTTTTTCTTGAAGTTGTTAGAGGGCCAACATTATTGTTGATATTGTTAGATTTGTCAAAATCAACAAAATTTCTCTTTTGAAACTTGTTTTTGCTCTTGGATCCATTTTAAACAACATTAACTTTGTTACCATTCTCAAGATTAGTTATATTCTCATGGATATATACTAGTTTCTTTCTCAATTTAAGTGTACTTTAAGAGTTAATCCACATTAATATCTTCATCTGAATGTATGAGTTTCTTTCTATAGTTACTCCAAGTTGGTAGAAACTTTATAATAAGTGTAGCCATTTACAAGGGTTTAGAAACTTTAATGTTTATTTTTTTTTTTGGAGTTTGGATGCTAAAACTTGCAACTCATCAACGAGTGCATTTACACCAAAAATAAATATTCATGTGTTGACCAAAAAAGAACAATAATTGTTCACATTTAAAATAGGAAAGAAGGGATGAAATAGATTGTGGACAATAAAATCGACCAAGTTTAAAAAGTCCAAGTCAACTAGGAGAACTAAAAAATAATTAACTAGATGATCAGGAGACATGATCGATAAAAAAAAATAATTATTTGTAGGAGTTTAAGTTCAAGCTAATGATCAAAAGTTTCAATCCTACCCAGAGCATAAGTCTTTAACAGGCTAAAATGACAAAGTGGTGTAGTTTAGTTAGTAATTTATGTGATTATGCCAAATGAGAAATTTAGTTTGTATTAGAATTTAATATACTTTTATTTTATGAAATACCTATATAGGATTAGAATTGTATGTTTAGATGTAGTTTAAACAATGTATCAATATAAATAGAGTCATCTAGCTATTTGAATTTTTAACTTTTGCATATAAAGTTAGCTGATATTCGAATTAATTATTATCATTTTAAGATGTTTTTTAACATGTTTTGAACAATAAAAACATCATAAAGCATTTTTCTTCTCATTCTTTATTCCATTAATTTAACAAGATAGAACCTTGTTTTCTAATATATTATAAGTAGCTAGGAGGTAATGTAATGATTTGG
Organism: Populus deltoides; assembly: GCA_015852605.2. Taxonomy (NCBI): domain Eukaryota; kingdom Viridiplantae; phylum Streptophyta; class Magnoliopsida; order Malpighiales; family Salicaceae; genus Populus; species Populus deltoides. The sequence goes on from CM027574.2 coordinate 13,099,570, forward strand.
GAGAGCTATATGAATAAGAGAGCTCTATGGAGAGTAAATAAAAAACTATTAGAATGATTTTTATCTATTAATTTTGTGTCTCGAAGAGGACATCTATATAGGATGCAAAATCTCTTTATTCAAAATTAAGAGTCATTCTTATATGTCTTTTTTTTTAGAAAAATCATAAAATAGAAAGAAAATTTTAATTATTTTTTTCTCTTTAAACTTTCCCTCCCTCTTCATCTTTGGAGCATATAGTTTTTTTCACTTTGACATCAGTAAATGTTAGCTGCATTTGTAATTTAGCGCATTCAAATTAAATTTATGAAATCAATTCCAAGAAAAATCTTATAATTTATTCATAATTAGTTTGATGAAATAAATATTATTATTAATTATGAAGTAAAATCACTTCACAATATTTAACAAAAAAAATAATGCAGCCACCCTATGCCACATTCACACTTTATATAACATATATATGAGGCCAAGCAAGTGTAATAAACTGAGGAATGGAAAGTAAATGGCTGAACTACATTAGAAAAAAATTTAGTGGAGGACAACACTAAAAATATGAATCTCTAATAGTAAATACTACATCATTGGTCCTATTATTAAATAAAAAACTATAGTTGTTTTAATTCTTTTTTAATCAGGATAATTTTTTTTTATTAAATGTATCTCTTGTTTTCTTAGAGAATATAAGGCTTTTTTATTATAATAAATTATTTTTGTGTGATTGAATTAATGCTAAAAACATCATATAAGAGTGATAAAATCTATTTAAAAACATTAAGAAAAAAAAAATTTTGAATTGAATTTTCATGACTAATTTATTATTAGTATTATTATTTTTTATATCAAATATATAATAATTTAAAAATATCAAAATTCAAATAAAAAATTATTAAAGTATTTGAAAATCATATCAAAACTAAAAAAGTAAATGAATCTAATCAGTTACTAGATAAAAAAAATTAAATTTTTTTTATAAATAATAATAATAAACAACACCATGTATGTCAATAAAAAAAAATACAATTGTCAACAAGATTCAAACTCACAATCTACACCCATTATTATAATAATATTTTTCATTTTAAAATGCATCAAAATGATATTTTTTTTATTTTTAAAAATTATTTTTAAAATTAATGTATCAAAAGCGATCCAAAATATAAAAAAATTAATTTTTTTAAATTTAAATTTATTAGAAATACGAATTGACCCGCTTTTTTTAAATTATAAAATTGATTAAGAAAATATATTAAAATATTAATTTATTTATATAAAAAATAAATCAGTAAAACAGCATTAAAAAAAATGCCAATTACGAGATCAATAAAGGCCAAAAAAGGCTTTCATCAAGAAGCATGTCGGAACATCTGTGGAGTGTCTAGGGACTCTCTCTCCCCTCCCCTCCCCCCCCCCTCTCCAGTTCTCCCTCCTAAAGGCCAAATAAAGGCTAAACGCTAATAAACCCTTTGAAAAGAAAAGGCAAATGTCAGCCCCAACCGAATCCTACAAACCTTACACCTAACCCAAACCCTAACAGGCCACAAATCCCCATATCATCCGTCAAATTCTCCGCCGATGGCCCGTCTCCTCGGCTCTTCCTCCGCTGACAAAACCCTCAGAACGTATTCCATCTCCCTTTCTAATCCTCCTACATCTCCAATCACTCATCTCCATGACTTCCACGGGCACGAGCAAGGCGTCTCCGACCTCGCCTTCTCCTCTGATTCCCGCTTCATTGTCTCTGCATCCGACGATAAAACCCTCCGCCTATGGGACGTCACAACAGGGCACACAATCAAAACCCTTCATGGGCACACCAATTATGTGTTTTGCGTCAATTTTAACCCGCAATCGAATATGATTGTTTCGGGTTCTTTTGATGAGACTGTTAGAATTTGGGATGTGAAGAGTGGCAAGTGTTTGAAGGTATTACCTGCCCATTCGGATCCAGTCACAGCTGTCGATTTTAATAGAGATGGTTCGCTTATTGTATCGAGTAGTTATGATGGATTGTGTAGAATTTGGGACGCTGGGACTGGTCATTGTATCAAGACCTTGATTGATGATGAAAACCCACCTGTTTCCTTCGTCAAGTTTTCGCCTAATGGAAAGTTCATTCTTGTTGGCACCTTGGATAACAATTTGGTACGTTCATTTTAAGGAGTAAAGTTTATATGTCATTGAGTTGGTTTTATTAGGATGCTATTTTCATGTATTGGTGTTGGTAATGGTTGATAGTTTTCAGTATTGATCAACTTATGTAGTTTATGTGTAAATTACTTGTCTTGGTGGAAAACTATGCCTGTTTTCATATGCTTTCGTAGGAATGCAGTTGAAATTGTTGTAAGCGTTTTTTTTATGGCTGCAATTTTGCTGTCTTGAATAAAAATGTGCAGATAATACATAGCATTATCATCCTTAACTTTTCCCCTTCCTTTCTTGTTATACGTCATGACCTATGCCCATGAAATGGAGATTTTTATGTTATGAAGTTGTCTGTGCAACATTTAGGTTCTTTGGCGAGGAATTTTATCTGCTTATTTGTTAACTGGTGATCCTTTTTCTCTGCTTTTGTTTACCGTTTTGATGTGTATCTCATGGACATGTGTCTTAACAGTTCACTTCTTGGGATCACTGCTGGATCCTAGAGGTTTTGTGTATAATTAAGTGGAAATTTGCAGAATAACCCATTAAATTGGGTTCCATGATGATATTTTGTTCTTTTAACAAAGCTCATTGAGTATTCCTGTTCTTGAATTTATATTTGTACATATATCTCGTGTTCATTTATTATTTTAAATACGAGGGCAAATAATTAGAACACATAAAGTTCATTTGATAGCTTGTTGTTCCAGAGAACTAAGCATTTTAGTTTTATTTTGGAGGGTCCAGTCTTTCTTTTTCTGGTGTTTTTCATTTCCTAGATGATCTCTCACCTGGATCTGCTATGATACACTTGCAGAGGCTTTGGAATTTTTTCAACTGGGAAATTTCTGAAGACATACACTGGGCATGTCAATACAAAATTCTGTATTTCGCCCACCTTTTCCATAACAAATGGAAAGTACATTGTTGGTGGTTCGGAGGATAGTTGTGTATACCTGTGGGAGCTTCAAAGCAGGAAAATAGTGCAGAAATTGGAAGGTCACACAGATACAGTTATATCAGTAGCATGTCATCCCACCCAAAATATTATTGCATCTGGTGCACTGGGCAATGACAAGACCGTGAAGATTTGGACTCAGGAAATATGATTTCTCTGCTAGCAGTTTTTTTAACCTGATTTGGCCTGTGCATAGGAGAAGACCTTGAGTTACAAAGAGGGAAATATTTTGCTCGATGGCTGAAGCTTCTGCTTTTTCCCAGACACTTGTCCTCTTTGATATGCATGTAGTTTTGATTCATTTAACCACTGTTTATGTATCTGAGGAACAAATTTGATGGAATTCGTGTGATCTTTTTTAACTCCCTTGATTCCCATCTCTGTCCCCTTCACGTTTATAGACCAGTGTGTAGCTTCTGTTTAACTGAGAAGAAAACCAGCAGTCCTTTATTTATTTATTTATTTATTTTTACTTAATATAAGCACTGCTTTTGTGGACCATTGCTGTGATTATTATTGAAGGACGACGGTAGCCTTACTACAAGGAATAGGATCATGAAAGGAAAGACTGTTCGTAGGACAGGTAAAAGGAAAATGGATGACTTAATGAGAGGTACATAATTACACACATCATAGACATCCATTTTATATCGTTGTCTTTCAAAGGGAAAGGACCCAAGTTGATTATTGGAGGGGCTGATTATTCTTGTTCCTGTTTCAGCCTTGTGAGTGGAGGTCATCCAGCAGGCCTAATACGTGCTAATCTTAGACCCAGCGCCTGTCGATGTGTCATCCAATCAATAAATTTGGCACTGTCTCTGGAAATCCGATAGAAAAGTCATGCCAAGAACAACTAGAACAAGTCAAGCAAAAGAGGTGAGAAAGCCCTGTTATCATGATCCACGCCCAAAACAGCTACAGAAAGAGGTCGGCGTGGGTGGTCTGTAGGGTGACAGTAAGCAGCTAAGAGTAAACGAGGGCTCTGGTCAAGGTCGAGAGGACCCAGCGCCAACAGGAATCCTTGTGGGTAGGGAGCACGTGTTCAAGAGTTCCTAGATCATAACTAATTGCCAAGTAGAAGCAGATGCCATATCTAACAACAACCCTTATTCAAATCTAAGAAAATAGGTGACATAGCCCTTTTATATATGTAATGTATCAGATTATTGAAGAATATTAATTGTTCATTATGAAAACAAGGAGAAAGAGGGTAACATTTTTATATCTAGAAAGAGCCCAGATTGATTACAAAAGACAAGGAAATGATCGATTATAACAACAAGAGTTTGTGTAATTGATTAGAGATTCATATCTACTCAGAGTAAGGGGTATTCAATAGATTAAATTGATATTTACATGTTAAGTTAGAATTCATATAATTACTAGAAATAAGACATGAAATAAATTAGAATTCAGTTTGTATTATGATTCGTTATATAATTTCCTCATCTAAGTAGAAAAGTATGTATAATATTAGATTTAGGAGTTATACAAATATAAATAGGTTATTTAAAGCTGAATAAGATAGACAATCTCATATACATAATTTTTTTTAATGCAATTTATAGCTTTCATGCAATTTTTCCTTTACTATTTTATTTACAATATTTACATTCTAGCTTGTTTATTTACTCTCTTTTTTTTCTCTTGGAAAACGCTTGGAACAATATAACTTTCTTAAGAATTGAAATATTGGACCATCTTCACTTGGAATTAAGTTTATAATTGAAGTTTCTTCTTATTGAAAAGAAAAAAACAAAGAACATGCAATATAATATCTAGAAAATAACCTTATTGATAAACAAATAAGCATAACAAGTGAGACAATATATTCAGTATTATTCCATTAGCTAGTAACCATGCCACCTAAAAAGAAATCAATTAAAATGTCATTATTATGACTAACAAACATTCAATACAAGTGAATAATTAAGGTCAATTACACGGTCATGAAAAATGTGGCAGTCAATCTCCAATTCAGAAGCCAATTTATAAACCTCAATTAGACACACCATAATATGAATTTTCATCGTCTAACTTCTCTAAAAAACAAAGAGCTACACAGAGAAATTCATAGTGCTCTTATACATCTTATACCTTCACCACTTACTCTTGATGTCATTAGCTTTACCGACTTTTAAAGGATAAGATGGTGTTCCAACACAATTAACACAACCTCTTACATACCCTTTTCAAGGGATTGATGGTGTAGTGAGATGGTCATAACCACTATGTCCAAATACTAGTCAACCACCAATTGCTCCTCTTAAAGGATTGTCTTTTATCGGTAAATAAACCTATCTAAGGTTAATTTAAGAGCCATCAAGTTAGAGATAGAGAACACAACAAACATGACTTACCCCAACAACATTGTGGTGCTTAGTAAAACCATGCAGTCTATAATCGATCAACTCAATCATATTTAGAATAAGCTAAAATAGAATTGATCCATCACACACATGGTTGGGGGAGAAGTATAAGGGTATCTTTCAATCACAAACCATTCATTAGGAATGCATGTAAGGTCCTAACCATATCTTAGGGTAATATGCCTACGCAACAAACATAGTTGCGACCTCAACAACATTGAAGCACAATTACAAATGAAGTGCCACCCATTTTGCAAATGTACAAGTAACCCCAGCCAATTATATGGCATTACGGGCTTTACCAACAAGCAACCCATCTTATACCTATGCAATACAATGCCCCATAAGCTACCTTCCAACAAGGTAAAGTGAACCTTTTTATACCTCAAGGAAATGTTATTGAATAACAAGCAAGGGAATAAACAAAGTTGAGCTAGCCTAACACCTAGGAGGCAGGTTAAGAAATTGAGCGAACATTTAGGCTTGCATTCAAATGTCTACATCCCAAATGGATGGAAAAGTTACATCCAATTTCAAGCCATGAAAATTATTGATTTTAAGTAGTTTTCTAAAGAAGACAATCATTCAACAAGGGAGCCTATCTCTAAACTCATTGATCAATGTGGTGATGGTGTAGTAAAACCAATTTTTAAAGTAAAGTCTATTTAGTTCATCATTGATCAAAACAACATTTCACTAGTTCTTTATGCTCCCAACCAACTCTATCAATAGAGGTTACATTGACTAACTTATCGGGGGATAGTCTAAGATCCGAGAGAGTCTATAGAAAGTTATGCCTTTTTGATTTGGGACTCTAAAAATCAAGTGCACGACACCTATAACATAATAAAGGTGCATTAAACTCATTTGGAAAGAGATATTGGTCAATATAAAAAAGGAGGTTAATGGGAACCAATTAACCAATTACTTGGATAACTATACCTTGACAAATAATGTTGCTCATTATAAATAGATATTATCAAAACCAAGAGGAAAGAAGCCATTAAAAAAAACCTACCCAATTAGCTACTTGAATGAGGTCACGATGACCCATCAATTGATTGATTAAGATTACAAAGAGTTTAGGAAGATCAATGATAGCTAATTTCAGTTATAAAAATTAAAGAGGGAGACCATTTGAGATAACTATACTGAGAAAGCCTAAATGGGCTAAGAAGCTTGGTAGAAAATATACAAAGACTATAAATGTGGTTAATGAGAATAAAAAATACTTTTTAGATATAAAAAAATTGAAGAAAATTTCAACCAACTAGTATATGGGATGGGGGGCAAATCAAGGTATTCAGTAACCATACAATTTCTACTATTGATCAGATCAAGGGGAAGAAGTGTTGCAAATGCTATGAGTTATGAAAATATGACACTAATAATTATGCTATCTTAAAAAATCAGATCTAGAAAAGAAGATAAAGGTGGATAACAAACCTTTTCCTAAAGTGATAAAACAACAACCACCCATAAGCGGAAAGACTTATTGATAAAAGAGAATTACAAAAGGTAAGGCTTGATCAACCATAACAAATGTCAGAATTGGTCATAGATGGTAGTATTAGAAAGAGATATATCGATCACCCCAAAGCCAAAAGATGGGAAAAAAAATTAGGATATACTTTCTTGAGGGTATACAAGTGCCTTATATATTATACCATCCTTTCTAAAAGAGAGGACTTGAGGGGAAAAGCTAAATTAGTTATGACTCAGGCAACAAACTAAGATATTTAGGCCTAAAAAAACTAATTAACACTAAGACGCATAAAAATTTCCGGAATAGGAATTATCTAAATACAACAACGAGGATGATGATCAAGTTAATAACTATAAATATAAATCATGCACCAAGAAAAGAGATGGAAACAAGGACAATTGTCCAAAACCTAGTTTAGAAGAATGTATCACCTAAACACATTGGTAAGGAAAGAAGTGGAGAAACCATACACATTACCAAAAAAAATTAAGTTTTAGACACCAAGAAGACCAATCATATGGTTAACATTAAATAACCTCAAACTCCTTTTAAATTGTTAACACGAGGTAGATAGGATCACTTTCGTGATTAGTACTTGACAAGATTGAGTATAATCTTGTATAAATATTATTAAAGTGCAACAATTGACTTTTGTTAAAGACAACATTGCTAGATCATGCTTGTTTGAAATGAGTTGATTGGTTGACATGTTAAAAATACATTAAAAGCAAGGTCGATACTTTTAAGTAAATAGTGTTTCATTATCCAAGTCAAGGATGGTCAATTTTTGCATTAGTTCCAATGTTATTATGATAGAAGAATATTCTTTTATTTAGTAAAGAAATAAAGGAATATAGGGGTATTATCCATGCAAAAAATAAACATTCATGTATCAACTATGTTACAACACTAATTGTTCACTGCCAAATATAGAAAGAATGACTATAATTGATCAATAATAGTAAAATTAACTAAGTCAAGGTAGAGTCTAAATCAACGAGGAAAGATATGAAACAATCAATCATTATAACAAGAGTTCATGTAATCAACTAGAAGATTTAGTCATATTCAGAACATGAATCCTTAATAGAAGAAACTAATATTTACATATTAGTTAGGATTCAAGGTATTACTAGTAAAAAGATGCGTAATGAGTTAAAGTTCAGTTTGTTTTAGGATTCATTATGTAATCTTCTTATCTAATATGAACTGTCAATATAGGATTAGACATAGGTCTTTATATGAAATTCTAATATTGTACCAATATAAACAGGTAATCCAGGTTACTTTCGAAAAGATGGTTAATCTCATGTAAATAATTTCTTGTAATTTATTATTTTTTTTCGTACTATTTTTTAGCTTTCCTTTATATTCTAGCTTTTTTATTTTCTTTTTTCCTTTTTTCTTTTACTACTTTTTACCTAGCAAATGTCTGGAACAATATAACTTGCTTGGGGATCAAAACATTTGACACCCACATTCCATTTGATTTATAAGACTACTACATGCATTTACTAAGGATTAAGTATTAGTATATGTTCTCTATAGTCAATCGGTTAGTTACGCGTGACATTACCTTTGTTCATGTAAAAGTATATTTATTATTGATAAAGGTTTTTTTTACCCTTAATATTCCTTTATGTTTGATTATTTGAATATATAGTAAAGACAAAGTCATTAGAAAACAAAATACTGAAGGAAATTATAAAGTGGTTATAATTATAATAGTTTTAAAGTTAACGATTTTCGGTCGGAAATAACTTAGTTTTTTGTTGATGATTTTCGGTGTCTTAATGACTTAGTTTTACTGATGATTTTCAATGTCAAAATAACTCAATTTTCATTGATGATTTTCAATAAAGTTGGAATGGATGTCTTATTATAACATTGTTACTATGCAAAGGCGTGAATAAAATACACAAATATAAAAGATATTTGTGTATATAGGAATGTGCATATATGTATATGGAAATAATCTTTGGCGATGCCTAGAGATAAAATATATTGAGTAATGGTCTCTTTATGGATTAGGAGGTGCCACATGAATCGGATCTTTGACCAGGGCAATAACATACTAAGAGGGAGTAGGTAGGTGATTTCGACTTTCATCTAATTTTGTTAAATCCTTGAGGTACTATTATAAAGTATTGCCATCCGAATTTTTTTACTTGATTAACCATGAATTATAAAGAATATTGAGATTAACTTTATCTAATGGTATCCATGTTGGATAACTAGGAATGAGTGATAAGATTGGTTTTCGCTAATGATATCTAAGTTGGATAGTTAGGAATGAGTGTTAAGATTGGCTTTGGCTAATGACATCCATGTTGGATAACCAAAAATAGATGTTAATGATTAGCTTTGGCTAATGATATCTATATTGGATAGTCAGGAACAAATGATAAGATTAACTTTGACTAATGACATTCACGCTAGATAGCCGGGAATAGATGTTAAATATTAGTTTTGGTTAATGGCATCCATGCTAGATAGCTGGGAAAAATATTAAAAATTAGTCTTAATTAAGGGTATCTATGTTGGATAGACAAGAATAAATGAATAATTTGACTGGCCATAAGGCATTGGGACTCAATCATTAAGTTAAGATACCGACCATAGGTGTTGGGGTAGTTGTTGATTAATAATCAACCATAACAGGGAAAACCATAAAGATGTTGGGAATACATGTTTGACATAGATATCGGTAGACAAGATTTACTTGTTCAATAAGTTAATAGACCTCTAATGGGTGGTTAAAAAGGGTCTCAGAGCGGAGACCTTAATGCTGGCAACTACTTATTGGTGCTAACATAAAAATACACCATTAGAGGCCTATACCTTGTAAAATAGGGTCAACCAAAGGATTTAGGACCACGAGCTTAATATAGAATCCTAGAGTTATGTAGATAACTCGTAATTTAAACACAAGAATAAACATATAGAGTTGAGATGTTACTACTAATAGACGATAGAGAAATGTGTACCATAAATAAAAATAAAACTACGTTGAGAAGCTAAAAGGTTTGTGAGCAGCATGTGTATATGTAAAAAGATGTTATTGTTGTATATTAACCATTTAATATTGTGCTATAAAATATAACTATTATCCTTATCGCATAGTATATTTTATTTTTGACAAGTCCATCATGTGCTCCACGAAACTAGATGACTTGACATGATGTTTAGCTATAGGATTTTCTAAATGTTTTCACCTAGTTATAGAATTTCCATGATAACCTTGAAGGGTTATACTAAATAAATCTAGAGCTATTATGGTTTAATATTATGCCTTTTGTTATCAAATATCAAATATCATTTTCATTAATATTATTTTTTTTATTTTCAGTGGACATCAACCATATACAATTAATACAAAAATTTATGGTTTGCTTTTCCATTTTAAGTATATGATGCAAATTTTGATGGTTTACGCTTTTAAGATCATTTTTATTTTTATGGAAATGTATTGAAAGATGCATTTGTGTTATTTGGATTGAAAATATTATGAACAATTATGGATTAAGTCTTTGGTGGACAAGAGTCACCCAAGGTTGTGACAAAAAAAAACATGATATTATAAGGGATTCCCCGAGTTTTAATGTATGACCACCTATTATTTATATAAGGATGTTATAATCTATGTCTTTTGAATAATCCACATTATGTCTTAATTTATTTACATACAATTATCTTATTACAATATCATAGTTCATAAGACAACTATGAAGTCTTGATCTTGAGTCTCACCTTGGATTTGATGGATGAAAAAACATACCCGAAAGCACAAAAGAACATAACACATGATGAGCATGTCCAGTATCAATAGATTTCATACAACTCTTGAGTTACACAAATCATTGCCAAATCTTTCAGAAAAACATTAAGACATTGTCATCATTTTATTTAAATCCATTGTCTTTATCAAGGGTAAACTACCCTTTTTTTTGTTTTACACATAAGTTTATTACCATCATAAATACCTTAATATTTCATCCATTTTTTGTTCAATGATTCATTTTAGTTAATCTTGTCTCATTGCTTTAAGTCAACCATGCACATTTTATAATTCTAAAATTCATGGGATATACTTTACCCTAACCATATTCATTAATCTTTTATGATAATTATAGTTCATGATTTAATTCAATTGGAAATCCCTTAATTCCACACTATATTGTAACTCATGATTTAGTGAAATTTCTGATTCTTTGATCCTATGCAATACTATTAACTATTGATTTGATTTGATCTTTGAATTCTTTACTACCTCTCCTTATTCAACTCTTAACTCAAACTTATTGGTTTTCAATCCCAATATTTATTATAAATCCCATATATATGTTCCACCATCAGGGTCAAATTAAATTTTACAAATTAGTCCTTACATTTTAAATTTTTGTTGTTGTTGTCCATTTAACTCTCACATATTAAATTTCACTATTATATTCTATTTAATTCTCACGTAATAAATCTCATTATTACAGTCCATTTAATTCTCACGTATTAAATCCCCACATATTTAATTTTTCTACCCACGGCATAATTTACATATCTTGTTTTTATATCCCATAAGCATAATTTATATATATTAATTCTTGTGTTGTAGGCAGCATTTACCTAAAATTATTTTAGCCTATATCTAAATGACTGACTATTCACATATTCGTATCTATAGTCCACATCTAAAAGGCTGAGTATGATATCCATGAATCATATTAGCCTCCTTCAAAATGGACAGCTAATTCACATATCTATATTCATAGTCTGCATCCAAAAAGCTAATTATGATACCCATCAATAACATTAGTGTCTGTCCAAATGGCCGATAAATTCACATATTTATATCTACAGTCTTTGTCTAAAAGTCAATTATGATACCCATCAATCACACTAGTCTTTGTCAAAATAGCCGACTAATTCACATATAATTTATCAGTCTCTATCATTAAAGCTAATTTGTCTTATTTTATTTTATTTTATTACCATTTTGATCGATCATAATTTATTTATTGATTATCATCATTACACTCGTTTGAAATTATATATTGGTCATCGTCATTATCTATTAGTTCTGTCATTGCGGTAATTCACAATTATATACTAGTTACCGCTATTATGGTATAACACAATTATCTACTGGTTTCACCATTACGGTCATTCACAATTTACATAATACTTTTTTTCCCTCATGAGCATAAATTCTCATGCTTAACAATTATATACAATACAAAATAATTTCATTAAAATCTAACATTTGAGAGGAATTTAAAAAATTAAAAAGGCAAGGGGACAACCCTTACCTTAGCTCCTATTTTACATGCTTTAGAGAAGTTGACTCCCGCTCTAAATGCTTCTCCTACAGCTCCTAAACAATAATAATTAATGTTCGTTTACATCTCATTATTTGCTTAATAGCAAAATTTAGAATTTCATATTACTAATTTCACATCTAATAGATAGTTTAGTATCTCTATACATCTTAAAATTCCAAATTAATATCCCCACATTTCAACCAACAATTAATATCAAAATCCATAAGTTACTATTTATGCCAACAATTTAAATCCTCAATTGGGACCGTTACTTTCTAAATTTTAAATCTCATGTTTAATACATCACAACCCAATAATAAATGTTGACCTTATCAATTTAAGTTTTCACATGAAAATTTCCACACTACTACAATTTCAATTTCAATTTCCATTTCTCACATTAAGTCAAGATAACTTGCTAACCATTTTATCGCATTAACATAACAAATTTATATCAATTACTCAACTTTCCATAACTCAAGTATGCTTAGCTACCCTAAGTATACTTTAATAAACCATCTTAAACATCAACAACCAATCTCGTATAATTTTATCATCATTAAGTATCAGTTATAACATAATTTTATCAATTCTTCAATAACCTAGAACCATACATGTGGCCAGCCCAAAAGGAATAAAATTCCCAAAATTGGATTTTCAATTTTTTTTAATTAGCTTCCAACAAGTCTTAGACATATAATTCAACTATAAAAAAATCTTTTTATTTTAAATTAATTTACCAACTCCCCAATGAAAATTCTAATTCCATATAACCCTAACAATTAGGAAGAATGCAATCACACCGCAAACATAACCCAAATTTTAAGCATTTTATTTCACATGAATCATAATCATTATCAAACTCAATTCCATAATCTTACTATCTAAATTTAGACATTACAACATCATTAAAACCCTAAAAATCACACCATTTATCAACTTTTCATATTTTTCATCATTCTAAACATGTGAAAATATAAACTAAACTTGAATTAACCTACCTTATAATTGCTTGCAAACAACCCTAAATATTTTTCACATCATTATAATACCAAAACAATACAATTAATTTATATTGTAATCTTTCCAAAATCTTCAACTAATGGTTCACATATCAAAACCAATTTGTAGTAATGATATTTAAATTTAAGCATCCTTACATCATTAAAAAAAATCAAAACTGACACAATTTTATCCAATTTAGCCATAATCTACAATTTTCAACATTTCAATACATAACACAAAAAAAATTAAACTCCTATCATTCCGCATTAAAATGTTCAAAACAAATCTCAAGAATTTCTAAACACAATGAGAGCATCACAAGCAATCCATTTTAGTCGAACTTCCAAATTACTCTAAACTCACTTTTCAATCAATTTCAAATGAACTCATAATTAGTCATATTTTTCATAATTTATTTATCAAGTATGCTACTTTCTATACCAAAACACCATATTCAATTCAATTCAACAATCTCTCATAAATTTGAATTTTTTTTTAACTTTCATGATTATACTTTCCAAACATCTTACTAACATGCCATCATCCATTTAATCAAGAAGTTACTTCATTTCCAATTTCTAATGCTTCCACATACAACCATAAGTATTCAAAATCATTAAATCACATAAAATTTTATATTTATAATTTTCCCCAAACACACATACAATATGTAAATCATGTTTAAAATTCATAACTCTACACCAATTTCCATTCCATAGACCTTCATTTTAATTTAACACTTCAAATCATACAATTTAAACTAAACTTCCAAATCACACATTCCCTTCACATACGTACAACATATAATACACACACACACACACACAAAACCAAAAATATCATTCCAATCAAGAAAGAGCTCTGAGTCATACAGTAGTAAAAAAAAAAAGCTTCAGGTTGCAGTGAGAGAAGTTGCCTGCATGTTCCACGCCCCGTCTGAGTTCTCCTCTTATGGTGCATTGTTCTTCTCCTGAACAAATCTCTTATTCTTCAGGAGTTCTTTCTTCTGTCCGTTATGACAAAATCAAAAGAACAAATCTTTGATTCTTCGATCTGCCCATGATGATTTCAAGCTTTAAGCTTCCCGCCAAGTGTTTGCTTCGCGCACGCCTAGGGCACAATCTCACAACCGCTCTTTAGCTCAACAAGACCCAGTGTCCCATTCTCATGCCTCCACTCCACCCAGAACCAAGGTTGTCTTCGCCGATTTCGCTAGTCTCTCACGTGTGGCTAGGGTTTCGTCCATGCGCAAGAATAGAGCCATGCAGAAGAACAATCCTCCTGCCCAATCATCTCTCACTTCTTATGGTCACAATGAAGGTTCATCTAGCAGCTCCAAACCAAGTATCTCGTTGAGTGACCATTTGGTCGGGTTCAACCCTAGTGGTTCCTACCCAGGTTCAGGCGTTCTCAACCCAAAACTGTATACCGACTCTCCTTCCCTGCCAGCTTATGGAAAGGGCCGCTCTAGTCCCTTCCCTTCTAGTGCCACTCCTTCCTTTATGGCGTTACCTCTTTCACATCTATGGCGAAGGACAAGACTCTGCTCGGAAGTAGCCGGCGTGCTCCCATAGACACTCCAACAAGTACTTCCACCTCAGAGTCTCCAGCTCTTGTCCACTTCCCTGAATATGCATCATCTACATCATGTCATCTTAAGGAAATTGATATAGGTGATCCTGTTGATATGTGGCAATTTTGTTTGATTGGTTATGTTGCTAGGAAATTCCTAGGCTATGCATCTCTGTTAACTTACATTAGCAAAAACTAAAAATATAAGGCAAACTTCATAATGCATGATTCAGGCTGGTTAATATTTGCCTTCTCTTCTGAAACGAAAATGTTAGAAATTATGGGAGGAGGTCCGTACTATGTGTTTGGCTAGCATCTCATCGTAAAAGTTATGCCAAATTTTTTTGATTTTCAATCTATTGACATGACAAAAATACCGACTTGGGTGAGATTCCCCAATCTGCCTTTAAGATGCTGGACTCCAATCTGCCTTTCAAAGATTGCTAGTATGATTGGGAAGCCAATCCATTATGATGGTCCTACTACCAATATGACCCGACTTTCGTATGCTAGAGTTCTTATTGAAGTTGACCTGCTTTTAGACCTGCCAACTTCTGTAAATGTGGTTTTGTCCAATGGCACATCTTTACCCCAACAGGTTATATTTGAATCTCTTCCATGTTTCTACAAGAAGCGTTAGGTTTTAGGCCACTGTACTACCACTTGCAATAAGGGAACCAGTTCCAAACGTAAGAAAAGGCCCCAATTAGCTCGGGCATGTTCTGCCAATTCCAGTCCATCTGCAAAACACCTGCTGTTGAGAAGTAGGAACCATATCGTGCAGTCCCTCTTGCAGATCCCCCAGTTGATCCTATGTTCACTGAAGCTGTCACAATTGGTGAACTGAAGACTAAGTCTCCTAGTTGCAAAAGGACCAAAGTTGTTGAATCTAAGCACTCAGGCTCCAAGCACCCTGCTACTCCCCGTGTTGTCCACATCTCTGAAGAAGGTGATGTTATTGTTGTAGTCCCTCCCAAGAGGCAATATTTAACTAGAAGTAGAGCAACTGCCACCACCTGTTTAAGTCAGCAGGAGAAACAAAAATCCAAGGCCCCTGATGTCGCTCCAAAGCCTCTGAGTAGTTCTGATGACATTGTTCCATCATCTACCTTTTGATTTCCTTTTGGTTGTATTTTGGATCTTTTTTTCTATAGAGGTTGTTCCCTTGTCTCTTGGCATGTAATGAGTAGTCTACTAGCTATTATATACTGGCTAGTTGGTACTATTATGTTCCCTTTCTTGTGCAGGTTTCCTGCTTGCTTTCCCCTTTAGAGCAGATTCTCTGTTTGTTCCTCTTTTGTTGCAAGTTGGGCTGCCCTGCTGATTTTGGTGTAGCTTTGCTATATGCTTTTGGCTTGGTGCCTAGTTGTCTGGTTGCTGGGCTTAGTTGGTTTATTGTTAGTTGGGCTGTCTGGTTGTAGGTTTGCTGTTGTTTGGTTTTTGTGCATCTTGGATGGCTGTAGATATACTGGTTGGGCTGATTGTTCTAGTGCAACTTTGCTGTTTGGAAAATTTGGTAGTGCCTAGTTTAGGTTTGTTGTTGCTTTGCTGGAAGTTTTCTTTGAAGGTTGGGCCTTGGTCTCAACTCTGTTTTATTGTTGCTATGGCTATTACTTGCATGCCTGTGCTGCCATCATTTACAGTTGCTTCCGGGTGCTTCTTGCTTCTTCGGGTGCACCTTGTTGCTGCTAGAGTGCATTAGGCTGGCTGCTCTACTGGCTCGCTACAGTCATGTAGGTTTTGGCTCTCGGTTTTTCCTTAGTTTAGGCTGCTTGTAGCCTATGTGGGAGTTTTTTCCCCGTGTTTAAAAGTGCCAATTCCCTTTCTCTGTTAATATTTGTAAATATTCTGTGACTCGCTGGTTCTCCAGCTTTGTTTCATTGACCTATAAATTTCTTACATTTGATATATATATATATATATATATATATATATATATATATATATCATTCCAATCACAATTTCTCATACCTACACATTAAATAAACATGCAATATTATAAAAACAAATTAACCAATTTTTTTCATCTCACTTATTATTCCTTCATGGCCAACCCTAGATAGACAATCTACACATTGATTCATTTCAAATTTCCCTCTTGTTTTATCATTCTTCTATCACTTTTCATGCCAATTTAAATAATTCTCCCACCAAACAATATTTCCCCAAATTTTGAAAACTAACAATTTGGTTCTCAAGCTTCCAACTCTTTTTTTTCTCTAATTTCTCCTTAAAAGTCCTCAATTTTACCTTTAAGTCTCCATCAAACATTAGAAGAAGAAGAAGAAGAAGAAGAATGAGATTGAGAATGAGAATGAGAAAAAAAAACATAAAAACCTCCCCTCTTTTTAGCTGAAAAATTGTCACCTATATAAGAAGAAATAAGGAGGGTTGTCACCTATATAAGAAGAAATAAGGAGGGGTTGTTTGCTCTTAACTACAAAAATGTCACCCATCAATTATCTATGTGTTATTTCTATCAATTCCTGGTTCATCGGTATTTTTTTGTGTACATGAAGTTTTTATTATTTCTTCCAGGTTTCCTAATGAATCTTTTTCACCACCATTCATAATAAAATTTATTTAAATTTTTATTATTTTTCAATTAAGAATTTTGCCATTAATTGTAAGTTTACCCCAACCGTCGATATTTTTAAGCACAAGTTTGTTCAATGTTTTCACACCAACTTACCAAGACTTTTCATCTCTAATCACAATAAACTTCCTTATAATTTTCACCATTTTTTATTAAAATTTACATGATTAAATGCGGGGTTTATATTGACAATCGATATTATTCACATGTAAATTCATATATTCATTTATTTGGATTTTCATTGTGTTTTTCTAAGAATTTTTTAATAAACTAACAAGGATTTTTTTTTAAATAGTTACTTTACCCGATTGGAATATACTCAATTATCATAGAATGTACAACGAGGCTAACATTTCACATACTAATTGTTGTTTTATTTCATCTGAAATTTATGTTAATATTAATCTGGATTTTCTCCCTTAATCATAAAAAAATTTCCTCATAATTTTCTTGTCTGTCAATGAAGGATTACCCTTTTTAACACTAGTTTATAATTTTGGATCGGGGGTTTACACTCTCTAAAATTAAAACTTTCCCTTGATTTCTCTCACCTTCAACCTCTATTTTTAATGAGACCACCACCATTCTCTTCTTCTTGAGTCCCTATAGAAGGTCTATTTCAAACCCCAAACATCTTTTGAATAATTATCTTGTTTTATTATTTATTTTGATTTATTTTGTAATGAGATTTTTGGGATTAAACAATTTATATTAGATTGAAATTTGTGTTTGAATGATATTGGTAAAGTCTCTTAATTGTACATCTCGTTTTATTGTTAATTTTGATGGTTTTGGTGATGAAATTTTTGGGATTAAGCAATGTTTATCATATTGATATTTGTATTTGAATACATCTGGTTGAATCTCTTAATTTTGCCTCTTGTTTTATTTTATGTCCTTGATCATTTCATCATTATCCTTAGCATTGCATAATGTATTTCTTTTTTTTATGAACATTGGTCCATTTGACAATATGTATAGACATGGTCTCTTAGCTCTAAGTGATAGAAAATCAATTCTCATTCATAAATACATTTGTATTGGGTTGTATAACTTGTTTTTAAAACCCATTAAGGGTTTGACCTATATTAAATGGCCTATTGGGCCAACATTCTAAAAATTTTTTAAAAATCCATCCTTGTTTTCTTACAAATCATATCAAAAATTTTACTATTCACTCTAAGGATTTAGGGTAAATATAAACTATTGGACTAAAAATTTTAAAAATTTGTTTAAAACATTAAGATAAGTTTAAATACTTGTAAACTAAACAAAATGTTTGTAGGCCTTGGGTTTGGAAAATTATGAATTTTATGAAATAGTGATAAACCTTGATGGAAGGAAAGAAATAAATAAAGAATAAACTAAATATGCTAAATTTAAGGTGAAGTTTACTAAGAGAAAATAAGAAAAATACTATTGAATTTAGACATTTAACAGTGTCGAAATGGTACTAGGAGTTGGGTAAATTACATAAAATGACATGGAGAGACATAAGTGAGGGAAAAATCATAAATAAGTCAAAAACACCATCTTCCTCTTCTTAAAGAAAAGATGTTGGGCATAAAGAGAAGGAATGAACTTAAGTCTTCTTTTTTCATGCATTTTTCTTGATTTCTCACTAAAAATTAGGGTTTATCTAGTGTGTGTGGAGAGAAAAACAAGTTAACCAAGAATCTAGGAGAAAATTTGCAGAGGGAAAATTAGGGTTAAAGAGAGAAACAAAAAAATTATAAAGGAGAAAAAGATTTTGGAGGCTAAAGCTTTCAAAGATGGTGATTTTAATATCAAACTTGAGTGGTAATGTGTTATTCATCCATTATTTCTTTGTTAATTAGAGGTTTGGACATTTTATAATGAAATCCCTAATTTCTTCAAATTAAGGTTCTTGAACAAAAAATTAGGGAAAATATATGAAGTTGTTAAATTTGACATAGAATAGATTCTAGATAGACTAGAAGTTGGCTTAAATTGAAGAAAAACCAAGGAATGATTTCAAGCTCTAGGGTCGGCCATGAGAAACATGTAAGGGAAGTGATGAATTGAACTTAATTGTAAGATATGGAATGTTATTTTGATGTGTATGTGTTATATATATATATTGTAAGATAGATATTTGGTTTAGAATTGCAATGGGTGTTATAGGATTTTTGTAACGAAATATAGGTTGTATGTTATGAAAGTTAAGGGAGAAAGTGTTGAGTTATGTAAAGGGAAAAATTATGTAGATTAAAAGGAAATGAAAGAATTAAGTGGAAATTTATATGATTATATAGATCATTCAGCATGGTTAGGATAGGCCCACGATGTTCTTCTTAAAGGTAGATCTTTCTTACATGTCAAGCCTTCTTTAGTGTCCTCTTAATCATTGAGGAAGATGCTTCTTAACAGAGATTGGTGTAGAGGGAAGTTTGTCTCTTACATTGGTGATGGATCTATTACTTCTTTTTTGTCAGACTATTGGTTGCTAAATAGGCAACAATTATGCGACCTCTTGCCTTTTAGGGTACTATCATCTACTGGGCTCCTCTAGGATGCCAAGGTCTCAAACATTATAGAGGAGGGTACTTGGGATGTCCTATCGGGTAGTCTAGAGCTTCAGTCTATTTAGAAATTAGTTCATTTTCACCCTAGGAGTGCCTTTCCAAATCATTATGTCTAGAAAAGTCATCCTTCAAATAGGTTCTTTGACTTAGCATGGGATATTCTTATAGACCCACAGATTTTATGCACCATCTTCTCTAATTCCCAGGATTCATCCCAAGACATTCATTTATCATATGGCTTGCTTTTATGAGTTGTCTTCACATCATAGACAGGCTGCATGCTTTTTAGTATGTATCCTTTGTGAGACCGCATGCTTAGACATATGACTACTTATTCTTTCAGTGCTCTTTTTCTACTGCAATTTGGGGTGTTATCATTAGTAGGACCCTTCTGGGTTAGCCTTTCCTAACATGGTGACCCGTACTACAGTGGGCACACACACACTTAAAAAAAAAAGAGTTTTTACACCTTCTTGCTCAATTAGTCATCTCAATCACGATTTACTTCATTTGGTATGAGAGGAATAATTGAGTCTTTCATCAAATCTATTAAACCCACTAAGATGTATGTGAGGATATTATTTAGTTAGTTTGATCCTATTTGATTGAGCTTGAACCTAGGTATCAGATCTCAGCTGTCGTCATGTCTATCTAACACCTTTTATTATCCCGAGGCTTCCTTGCTTCTGCAACTTCTTGATTTTATTGTTTTGCATAAACTGTTGACCAGTTGTGTGATCTTCATGAACCAATCGATTATTTTTTGAATTTTTTTGTTTTTTCTGGGTTTCTGTATGAACATTCGGTTAATTGCTTCTAGTTTTCCTAAAAACCAGTCAACCAATGTTTGTCTTGGCAATCTATTTATTTTCACTTTTGATTTTCTTTTAGCTTTTGCTTCTTTTTTCGGTTGCCTTTATTTAGTTTGACCTAGATAACAGGCATTTGTACTTCTCATATTTTTGCACAATTTTTTCTCTTTTATACATTACTCTTATCCAGAAAAAAATGATTTTATATTATGGAAGTGAAAGAAAAATTCTAAATTTTATGGGTGTTGATGTGTGTGTTTGTGTCACATTTATGAAAATATACTTAAGATGTAAATGGTCAAATGCCTAGATAAAGTTATAAAAATAAGGTGAAGGGTTACGAGGTGGTTAATGTATAATTTTCTAAATTGTAAGATTTTTGGAAATTATGTTTAGTTATAATTGAAAATTGATTAACTTGGTATAGGAAAGTAAAAGAAAAAAGTGGTAAATAGTTTTGAACACATGGACAAGATAAAAATGATTGGTCTTGTAATTTATGAATTTATAGCTATATGAAAAAATATGAAAGATGCCATAGTTTTATATAAATATTGGATGGAAAAGTGTATAGGTTATTCATTGTTATGATGTAGTGTTGGTTATGTGTTAAGAAAGTTGGAAAGTTTAATAGTGTTTTTATAAATTAAATGTTAGGTTGAAAATGTTGAGAAGTTCGAAATGGATCGATGTGTGGGACATTTAAATGGGGTTGAATATATTATATGGAAATAAGGTTAAAAAGAAGAAAATGGAATTAAGGCTAGTAAAGTGTAAAATGGGAAAATTGATATATACAATATGCAAAATATAGATTTATTGGGAGAAATTAGTAGTAAAACCAAATTATGAGTTGTTAAGAGTTTGAATTAGATAACTAATACTTAAATCAAAAGAGAAAAAAGTTAAATTAACCTTGTGGTATAATTATGGAAAAAAAACGTGTTCCTCTTATAAATTATTCTTGATTAATTGTGATTTGAAGATGAGAATGTCTTTTACTAAGAATAATGGTGTTTTTTTATGAGATTAGAGGTGATAGATAGGGTTTATAATTTTGAGAAATTTAGTTTGATGAGTAGATATGATGTTTATGAAGTTTTTTATTTAATTGGTGTTATTTAGCATGTGAATTTAATGGGTTTAATGTTAATTGAAAGAAATGGAAGAAAAATTAAATGTGTTCTTGTACTTGGAAACTTTCGGCCAAAACATGATATTTGAAAGTTTAATTAATTGTGTTTTTAATTATATGTAGTTAGGTTGGATTACGGAAATTGGGAAATTAGAAAAATAAAGAAAGAAGAGTTAATTGAAGTGTGATTTATAGCGGATTGTAATAAAAAAAATGATATAGAAAGAAGTTACGAAATGATATAGTGATGAAATAATCTTGTTTTGATAGAGGATATCTCAATAGCACGATCATAAGTGGGGACAAGTGCTGAGACTTCAGGGGGGCAGATAGGTGTTTAACACTTATTTCTTAGTTTTTATTGTTTTGGTAGAATTATTTCAATTATTAAATGAATTGTCGGTAATCTAACTTGGCATATAAATAAATAAATCATGGAATAAGAATAAAGATTTATGATTTGATTAGTCAATTTGAGGATGGAGGCTAATGATATCAATGGTTCTTTGAGATCAACATTTACTGATTAGTCATGTTTGGATAATAAGGAAAACTAATGATGTCAATACAAGGGTATTATTAAGAGAAAATAAATTGATGTGATTTTTTTTATATTATACAAAAATTGGGTGATGAAAATTTCCCGGATAATAAGGAAGACTAATGATGCTAATACAGTATATTAGCATTAAAATTTATTGATTAGTCGTTTCCAAGAGATTATGAAAGGCTAATGATATCAACATTAGTATGTTGGTATTAGCATTTATTGATTAGTTGACATGTGGATTAGTAGCTAATGATACCGGTGATTTGGTATCGATAATTTTTATTAACCATACCATAAAAATCGTTAATCATATCAATTCAAAAATTGATATTCACATTGAGTTGATGATACACAAAGTAAATGATACGTTGTAATAATGAAAACATTAAAGTAAAAAAAATGGGAAATTGTTTTAATTCCTTGTTGTTAGAATTTTTTTTACTTGATTTGTTTATATTATTTGTTGTATTATTTGCAGGTTCCTTATATTAGCTTTATGAGTAGAGTACATTATGTGAAACATAATAATTTTGTCTATTTTGGAATTATAAGACATATATATATATATATATATATATATATATATATATTTGGATATTTTGTTCTGAATATATAATTAATAATGTAAACTTTTTTATTGTAAATATATGTGAATTAAATATTTCTTACATTAATATTTTTTGTTATAAATATAGGACTTGTTATATAATAATATATTATCATGTATATGTTGTATTGTTGGTTAGTGAGAGAGAGAGAGAGAGAGAGAGGAAGAGGAAATTATATTGCAATGCTAACAAATTGCGAAGAAATGAATTTGCTGGGAAATGCATTGATGTGGTAATGATCCGGAAGAAATTGGATCAAGGAAATGAAAACATTGGTTTAAGAAATTTGTTTGTGAAACATGAAATTATCTATAACTTTGTACATTCTATTTTAAAAGAAACTCTACCGAGATTTTGGTAGAAAAAATGTTTAATAACTGGGTTGTTATACATGTGATCCTGTGAATGATGATAATGTATAAATACCTCATTGACAGGAAATCAAGGGCATCTCGCTCCACCACTTCTCTTTCATATTCTTCCCTGAATTTTTTTTGTTTATCCTAATCCTCCATCATATTAACTTAATCATCAAAAAAATATGTTTGGTTAAAACTATTGTGAAATGGGTTTTTGAATGCAAAATAAATGAAAAACAAATTTTCATGAAAGATAAGCATGTTAGTTTAGCTTTTACAAAATCAAGGTTTGAAACACAATTATATATGTGATCCAATCCAAAAAGAAAAAATTATTTGACTAACCAAACCGTTTTTTCTATATATTTAGACAAAATACAAAAACTACTCTAATACAAAACGATCTCAAAGTTATCTCCCACGTCTAGATTTAGGAGTCTGTCAAGTGGGATTGAAAACATCCATGTTTATTATACATTGGATTATGATTCCTAGATTTCCAAACAAGCAAATTAGTAGAGGATTTTCCTGTAATTATATGTGATGTTTTTGGAAAAATTGGGAAATTAGAATACAAAATGCACACTTTTAAAAGCAAAAAAGTTTGGTGAAATAACACACTTTTAAAAAGTCACGGTTCAAAACTACGACATTTAATGAAAATCATGGTTCAGAACCGCGATAAAAATTATAATTTTGTCACGGTTCCTAACCTTGGCATTTAATTAACTTTGTGGTTTAGAATCATGATCTTTGATTAAATGTCACGGTTCCGAACAGCAATAAAATTATAATTCTTGTTATGGTTCAAAACTGCAACATTTAATCAAATCCCCTTACGCACCGATCGATCATTTCACAATAGTTAGTTAAACCAGTAGACCGGTTGACACTAAAAAATAAAGGTAAATCTTCTATATCAATAGTAAATTTTGAAGATTTTAATTGCAGTCTATTTTTTAGTCTACAAGTTGGACATATATATTTTGACACATAAAAAATATTTGGAAAAAAAATTCATAAAAAATCATAGTTTTTGTGTTAATCAGTCGACTGATTCAAGCAACTAGATTAATATGTCGACCAGTTAAGCGGAGGATTGGTAGTGAAGCTATTGCCACTCTTAGCAAAAAACTTTCTCCAACATCTAAATCTAACAAAAAAAATTTTTTTTTATGAGATGTATTATTTACTTTGTTAATTAAACAATTAATTTAGTTAATGATTTTAAAGAGTTAAAAATTTTATAATTTCAACAAAATTTAGGTAGAGTATCCTCTTATATAGAAACTATAACCAAAATTTTGTCCTTCTTAAAAAAACCTGCAAAAAACCACAATAATCAAACTCAACAAATTCTCATATTTCATAACCACTCTACTATCATCAAGATTTCCTTTATGCGTTCAATCAACAACTATTTCAAGATTTAATTTTTTTATTGATAATAACAACCTAGGCAATTTTTCAAATGATTCCTTATGTGAACCAAAAAGATACTCAATCACTTTCTGTTTTGCAACTCATGCTTTGTTATATGAAATTTTATACTTGTAATGAAATTTTGTTTCAACTTATATGTGTGCAACCATCATTGAAAGCTTATTCATAACAATGGTTGATTTAGTATTAACAATAAAATTTGCATCAAGCTAATGGTGGTCTTTTTTTGAAAAAGATCAAAACATATATGTATGCTCTTTTTAATTTTGTTATCTCAAATGAATCCGACTTTTTATGATATCACCCATATAAATACTACTTGTATTCAAGCACATGCACACATTGTAATTGAACAAATATAGAGTTTGATCGTTGGACTCGGGATTCATGTGAATGTGAAATATGCCACTATTTAATCGTATCAACCA
The DNA here is from genome assembly GCA_015852605.2 of Populus deltoides. NCBI lineage: Eukaryota > Viridiplantae > Streptophyta > Magnoliopsida > Malpighiales > Salicaceae > Populus > Populus deltoides. The sequence continues at coordinate 13,124,897 of CM027574.2, forward strand.
ATTTATTTTTACTATTCAATGTTTGTTTAACCTTTAGATCAGACTCTCCTGACATATGTTTACAACTAAGTTCCCAATCATTAAAAACAACGAAACTAAACTGAGAAACATCTCTAAATTCATAAACAAGAGGTATTAATTTCATCAACATCATTATAAACGTCATCATCAACATTTACCATCATATTTGGATCTAACGTATCATCATCTTCATTGTCACAAGGCTTAGAATAGGTAATTCTATGTTGATCAACAAATGGATTGTCAAACATAATATCATCTATCCTTTACAACGAAATCTTCCGACAATAAACTATTTTTACCTCTACTAACCGAATTTGAAGGACCATCGGGGTTAGGACACGCACATGTTTTGATTAACTACTCACATACAATATCATCATGTTCAAACCATCGTGGATGAAAGAATCAATCATTATTTTAAAACCATGATCACACACAATCGACACTGGGTAATATTGATGTTCATCAATCTAACACTTTCAAGTTACTTTAACATCAATACCATTATAATTTCACCTAAGTCCATGACAAATGGTTTCTTTCATTTCTCAGATATGACATGCTTAAATTACCATTTAACAACAAATTATTTCGTCATTATATGTGATACTCTTGTTCATATATCATAAACAATAGTGTCACTATGATGACATAACATATATATATTATAAGATATTCTATAAAAAAAAAATCAGATTCTTGTCAATTGGATGTAGTTTTAACTAAATTGCATTATTCCAACCCTAATTGGCAAAATTCATAGCAAATTCAATCAAATTCCCAAAATTTAATGTTAAAGCAAAATTCAACAAAAATTAAACATAATTCATGATACAAAATCTAATTAATAGTTTCATACTTAATTGCATTAAATCAAACCCAAAATCATAGCAAATTAATATAATTCAAAGAAAGTATCAAATTTATCAATTTTTCAACAATTCAATGGAACGTGTAATTCATCATAATTCTACTGCATTCATGCTTTCTTCCATGAAATCATCAAGTGTAGTTAATTATATTATTAGCTGATTATCAACAATACACAAACAAATCCCTAATTACATTAAACGCAATGCATAATTAATTTATTATTAATTCAATAAACCATAAATTCATCATAAACAATTGTTTCATTTTAACCAAAATAAAAATAAATTTATAGTAATGTAATATATATACCTTGCTTGTACGACTAGAAAAAGGGTCAGAACAATAGCGCAACAACGACAAAGAAATAAAAGGTGGATTTTGAACACAAAAACTTCAAAAGATATTTAGAAACTCGAATGAGTTTGATTTTTTGTTATTTTAATAACAAAATAAAAGTATTTGGTGGGTTTTTTAGAGAGATAATGAGGGTGTCTGTTGGTTTAGAAAGAGAGAAAACATTTAATTTGCTTTGTGTGTTCTTTAATTTAGTGAAATTTTAATTTTAATTAATATCATATTTTAGAAATACAATATTATCATGTATTTAGTACAATAAAGTTAAAATATGTTATTTCATTGAATTTTTTTAAAAAAATAATATTATTTTTTAAAATTTTTATATTTAAGGTGCTATTTAAAAAAAAAATACATTGTTGTCTAACTGTACATTTCACGAAACAAAAGCGCCTCTCTGTCACCTTGGGGTGCAGTGTGTCTACATCTCCGTCACAAAAGAGATGGGATACGTTCCTTAAGTGTCCCATCACAAAGAGAAAAATATACTACCAAAACCATTAGGTTGTTGATTTTTTTCCTTCCAACTCTAGGTATAGCTTAAGTAATTAGTCATGTTTGACCACCATAAGTTCGGTCATATGATTTTAATCACCCTAGTCACATCACTGAGGTTCCTAGTTGAGATCGAATCGCCTTGGCAAACTTATTTTATAGGAAAAGAAACTAGGAGTTAAAAAAAAAAAACTTATTTGTGTGGGTGTTCCAAGTTCAAAACCAAGCAATTTACACAAATTTCGAGCTCTGATTATGAACTGGATAGGAATCCGAATTGGGCTTCCATGCAGGTCTGAATTCGATCAGCACGAAGCAAATAAGGCTGGACTCATGAGCCCATAATCTAGAGATGGTCTTGTTAGGTCAAGTTTTCCGGCCCGTTTAATCTGAATTAACAATGACTTTGAGAAGAAGTACACAGATGCTCTGCATGTGAAAGGCTAAAGGGAGGGTGATGGGATCTCTTTCTGGTCACTTTCCTAGGCAGTTGATATTAAGCCATAATACTATAAAAAGCAATATCCTTCGTTGTTTTATTCCTTTAACCAGCACAGAGGAACTATAAGGGTAAAAAAAATCATGCCCGCGTAGCGTCAAACATTCAATACTCACCAAGGATTAAAATAAAGGTGCGAAATCGATGTTTCAATGGGAATCACCCACCTTCGTAATAGATTTCGTGTTTGGAACTCTTTCAGACGTACGTTCTGAAATCATTTTCATTCTTGGTAATTTGCAGAGCATTTAGGATGGGTGGTATGTCCTGAGATAAGATGGGGCCTTCTTTACTAATTTGCTTAAAGACTTGAATGCTTCGTGCTAGCCCTAGCTTGCTTAGGTTCCGGGTCTATTTTTTTCACCAAAGAAGAAGCTAGTGGATGCTTCTGCTGATCAAGATCTAGCTAGCTAGCTGTCCCTTGATTGTATTGAAAAAGAAACCTCCCTTGAGGAAACAAGAGAGGGAGCGTGTGAAAGAGAATCTAAGGTGATTGAGACGTGACAAATGGGCTTAGATTTTGACATTTCATCTCTGGAAGAGATAGGGGGGAGACAATAGTGACAAACAGAAAATGGTTAGAAGGCGAGAGGTAAAGGCTTAAGTTAAGGTTTGCATGCAAGGTAGCCTTAAATGATAGTCGGTGTTAAGGTCTCTCTCATTCTTTCCCTTTGCTGCTGCTGCTGCTGCTGCTGCAGCTGCAGCTGCAGCTGCTGTTTTTCTTTTTCTTTCTTTTTTCTCTTGCCAAATTTAATTTAAGGTCTCTTTCTCTTTCTTAAGTGTAGACTATAGAGTAAATAAAAACATTTTATCAACAGCGAAAGAGAACAGCTTGGCGCAGAGAGTCACAGCTGTTATTGTCCTTCTCAGTTGGGTAGCCAACTACTAGCCATTGCAGTGATCTCATGATCCACTTTGTTTCTGCTAGCCACCCTTATTGGCTACTGGCCTCTTGTTGTGATCTTTTTATAGGATTTTGTTTAGATTTTGTGGTCTCACGTGAATCTCATAACCTCTTACTACATTAAATTCTCTCCACTGGACCTCAGTAAAGGATTGGATTAATGAGGTTAAAATATTAAAAACTCTAGCCAGCCACTTCCCCTTCAAACCCTGATTGCGATTAAAGGGTGTTTGAAAATCTAATAATATTTTTTTTTTTTTTTTTAAATTATTTTTTATATTTGTATATCAAAATAATTTAAAAAAATTATTTTAAAATTAAAAAATTAAAAAAATCAGTTTTTTTTAAAAACACTTTTAAAATAAATAAAAAAAACTCAAACAGCAAGTGAAAAGCAAGGTATATTTAAATATTAATTGTTGCTTTTTTTAACAAATACCCAAACAAGTATTACTAATTATTTCATTTCATAAACTGAAAAAATTCGGTTGTCGAGATTGCTATAGGTTACCAGAGAAGAGAAGAGTCACTTCTGCTGGATTCTCTTTTTTTAAAAAAAACCTGCAGATGACTGGTATAAAGTTAACTGCTCCCACCATCGCTTACTGATGTTCTTGGAACTTTCTCAAATTAATCAGTATGGGATATTCTTGAACATGTGTAAGATTGATTAGGTCACAATTAGGACAAACTAAATTCAACCAAATTGAAAGACAGTTGCCTGTTGTGTATGTGGGTTGTGTTGTATGTATCTGCACATAAAAATACCGGAGAAACATTCTGTTGTCTCTTTGTTTTCCATACTATATAAGCGTCAGCTCAACAGCTGGGTATAAGTCTTGTATGTCCTGGAGCTCATTAAAATGAAACTGAGCGCAGGTTTTTCTTGCAACTGTTTTTTTGTCTTTTCTTTTTTTAACGAGTTTTTGTCCTTTTACCTCCTCCTCCTCCTCCTGTTACCCTCTCTCTCTCTCTCTCTCTCTCTCTCTGTAACTTGGAAGGTCCACATTTCTGGCTAAGAATTTATGCCTACAGGTGGATAAATTTTGTTTTCTCCAATTCTCTGTTCCCAATCTGCCTTTTCCTTCTTCAATCAGGAAAATGGTTTCTTGGAATTGGGTGGGCAAACTTCCACCACCACCCAATTATGTTCTTTTAATATATATATATATATAACTTCATTGGAAATGCTGTTATTATAACATCTCTCGAGCTGATATTTAGAAGAGTCAAATTGATAATATAATTTTTTAATAATATAAATATAATTTTTTTTTTGTTTTTATGCACTCTAATGGTTAAAAAAACATATTGAAGAGTTAATTGTATTTTAATATATTTGATACATAACTATTTTAACAATCTGATATGACCCGATTGATTTGACAAATCTAACCCAAATAATTCTTAATTAATCTAATATTAAATTAAAAAATTAAAAAAATAAAAAAATGACTCGAGTGAACTCGGGTAAACTCGCCAAACCTATTATACGGGTCATAAAATCATAATAATTTCATAAAAAACAAACAAAGAAACATAAATTTAAAAAAAAATCAAAAGAAAAAAAAACTTGTGAAAAAAAAATTTATTACAATAAATAATGTTTTAGCATTTTTACAAGACATGTAGGAATAATATTTTTGTAAAACAAATGATAAAATATCATTTTATTTATGAGCATATAAAATAAATATTGAAAAGTTAAAATAATATTTTTTTTAATTTTTAACTTTTCATTTAGCATCTTGTTTGGATAGAGGAGCTATATCTATTGATTTTTAGTCTTCAAGAGATAGCTATATGGTTGCTAAAATGTTTTTTTGTTAAAATAAAGAGACATTCCTATATATTTTTGTGAGGATAGTTATAAAATAAAAGGAAAATTTTAACTATTTTTTTCCTTTAAACTTTCTTTTCTTCTTTCATCATTCTTTGTAAAATACAAAATAGTTTTTTTAACTGGGGGTACTACATGATTTTAGCTTTTGTGTTTCTTATATACTGAGTTGTGATTATTCACATATTTTTCTAGATTATTTATGTTATGTGTTTTTTATTTTTTCTTGAAAGTGTTAGGTGAGCTTAGAAAATTAATGAATTAGGTTGTCATTTAAAAACTTTTTCTTAACTTAAAATAATAAATAATTCAACTTAATGATCAATCCAAATAAATAACTCAAATAACAAATTGTTTCTGCTCGTGATGTTTTAAATTTTAAAGTTATTTTTGGAAGGTTTTGTGGGGGAAATTAAAAATAAAATTATTATTTTTTACTATTTGTCATCAACAAAGAGATTGTCAAATTGAGATAATTAATAGGACTTTAACTACATTGTTAAGAACTATCATTCAAAAGAATTTGAAAAATTAAAAAGTTTGTCTGTACTTTATTGAATTTGCTTATAATAAAAATATATATTATACTTCTAATTATTCTCCTTTTAAAATTGTATGTGGCTTTAATCCTTTGACTCATCATATGGATTTGTTTTTTTTACCTATCGATGAAATGATTATTCTTGAAGTCCTTTTGAAATTGTATGTGGCTTTAATCCTTTTGATTCATCATTTGGATTTGTTTTCTTTATCTATTGATGAAAGGATTATTCTTGAAGGCAATAAAAAAAAAAAACAGGTAGTCAAGGCTCTTCATGAGAATGTGAGGTGGCAAATATATATATAAAAAATGAGTAATATGCATTCAAAGCTAATAAATGATGAAATAAGGTTATTTTTTAACCATGTGATTGGATTTGGGTACATTTATGAAAATAGATATTTCCTCAGTAAACAAGATCTACGCTGATGCCGAGAGAAAATTAGTCATTTCAAATCCTTGAAAACATTAATGATACTATATATAAAATAGATCTACTAGGTGAGTATACTGTTAGTACTACTTTTAATGTTTCTTTTTATATTTCATTGTTTGATGTAGGTGATGATTCATGGATAAATCCTTTTGAGAAGAGATGAGATAATATAATCAAGAATACACTAAAAGATCCATTCAAGCTCCAATTGGATCAATTCAAGCTCCAATTGGATCAATTACAAGATCAAGAGAAAAGAAGCTCAAAGATGCATTCAATGAGTTTATTCAAAATATTTGACCCAATGTGGATTTCAAGGAGGCAACATCAATAAGTGAAGATCAAGCCTTAGTCAATTTAATTCATGTATAAAAGAGGCCTAATTCATCTACTTTATGGACTAATTAATTTTGAAAGTTAGAGGCTTATTTTTTTTCTAATGCACAATTTTACTCTAACAAACATATATGTGTTTGGTATTGTGGTAGTTGTTATGGTTATGATTTGAAAAAAAGTTGTTTTATAAAAAGTAATTTTAGTTGAGGTTGGTTTGATAAAATATATGTTTGGTTTAAACTATGGTTAAAATTGAGGTTGAATAAAAAGTAGTTTAATATGTTTGGTTAAAAATGCTTTCAAATTAAAATTCGGTGATAAATGACTAAAAAGGATATGTATATTAATATAAAAGGTTTTTAATTAAAATATTGTAAATTTAACTATTTTACATCATGAAATAAACTATACTTTATAAAAATTATTTTTTATTATTTCATTAAACTATATGTAATTTTATCATGTATAAAATTCATCAAAGACATCAAATTAATCTGTAAAATTCTTCATTTTTGTTTTCAAACTCCAATCACACGATTTAATCACATTTCATAATTATTAATGTGCATGATTGAATTGTTATTTTTATCTTGTTGGTTGTTGTCGACACCTCTTGCAAGTGATATCATCTCTACCATGATACATGAGGACCAAGCACTATAGATGTTCTAGGCCTTCCAAATATAGTTGATACATGAGGACTAAGCAAGTACCAACAACACAGTAAGAAATCCATTTTTTCTGCAGAAACCAAATGGCCCTATTAACACAAAACTTTTACTCCTCACATACCTATTCATCTTGGTGGAAGCTATGACTTGCCGCCACATCTAGTGAAAGCACAACAAAAGAATGGCATCAGCCACAACTTTTTGCTAAAAGCATAGGAAATTGAAAGGCAAGTTGGCGTCTTCATTGACCGATATTAATTCAGATTTGCATCAGATCTGCAGGGAGAGTGATTGCTTATGCAAGGTTGGAGGAGACGATGCATCAAAAAAATTTAATAGATGGGTTGCGGTGTTTCAATGTGCTTTGATAGGAAGGCCAATTTTGTCCAAGAATTTCAACGATAATAAGCAACCATGGTTACATTATTTGATTTAGAAGGTGTTTGAATGGGAGGTGGCTTGTGCTTTTTTGAGTAAAAAGCATGTTTTTATAGCTTTTAGAGGTGTGGTTTGTGCTTAAAAGGTATTGTACCTTTGACAAAAAGCCACCACACCTCCAAGTCAAACACACCCTTACCTCATGACCAGCTTTTTCACATGAAAAGCATGTTTGAGGTGCTTCTCATTAACTGAGGTCAGGCCTCAGATTTATCATGGGTGCACGTGCAAAATCACAATTCAATTTTTAACCAAACACTGATAAGAGGGAGTTTGAGAGAAACCACAGAATTCACCGCTCTCCAAAACACCCTCATAATATTAGATCTAACCAATGGATTGGCTAAAAACTTATCAGACATTTCCAAAGGTTTTGTTCTATATTGAGTTAAAATTTCAGCCAATCGGACATCGGGAAGGCTCTGCGATAACGTCTAGAAGATATTGTGCAGAAATTGTTTTAGTTTCCTAATTGATTTATGATTCTTTTTTTTCTATTTTATTTAGAACTCTTTTATTATTTTCCCAGCAGTGTTTAAGACATTTTACCTATTATAAATAGAGTTATTTAGCTTATGTTTAAGTTTTTTTTACATACTTTGATTTCAACAATTATTATTGTGTGAGAGAGAGGTTTTGCTCATATATATTTTTTTTGTTTTCTATTGAACTGCTTTGATTTTTCAAATAATTAAACAAGTTTTATGGTTTTTTTCTATACTTCTTGTTTGCATCGTTTTATAGGCATTGGGTGAGAGTTCGATTAACTATAGTCTTGTTATAAGTTATCGTTGTATCAAGCTCAATCACAAGTCTAAATATAGTTTTTTTTGTCATCAAACTTTTTGACTTTTCAATTACATCCTCCCAACTTACATTACAATGGTTTTTTCTAATTACATTTCTTTCAATTTGTGTTATCTCTCATTTATAAATTTTTAATGATATTCAAGTTAATTAGGTTTTGATTTTTCTAATAAAAAATTAATTGCACTTGAGAAATGAAATTGAAAAACAGGAACCACATTTGACAAAGAATAACAAAACAAGCACTAGTTAGATTTTGCAAAAAAAAAAAAAACTTCAATTTGATCTCAAAAGTTCCTATTTTCCTATCATTTGGTCTCCTTTTCTGGGGGAATTAACATTTCAATACCAAACTTTATTTTTTTTCACGTTTTAGTCCCTATATGTTGAGAAACGAGAGAGAGTTTTTAAAAAAATCTCTAAAGAGAAATACTAAGATGACAACATTGTGACCATTAAAATGGTCAATGGATCTATCTTCTCCATAGGAGTTTAATGACAATGGTGTTACTCTATAACTATGTTGAAAAAATTAGATCGAGGACAACATGGTATTTTTTTTTTATTTGTTTGATTTTTATTTTTTTGAAGTGATTAGATGATGTTTTAGGCTTAAGAGTGAGTTTATCGAGGTTCGTACAATGTTTCGTTTAGGTAAAAACAAGTCAAAATAATTTTTTAAGATCTAAATATTTGGATCCTGATTTTATGGTAGACAATAAGTCACTTATCATAGTAAATAACTTGTCATATGTTTGAAAAAAAATATTAGAGAAAAGAACCCCTACAAATAAAAATAAAAAGAAAAAACAAACATAGCTAGGTTGCAGGCCGAGTCCTAGCATCTTTGATGGTTGGCGGGAGATTAGGCCTAGCTCGCTAGACCCTAGCGGTCCTTGTCTCGTTGTTTTTCTTTTTATTGAATCTTTTGTATATGAATTGCTTAATACCATCTCTTTTTTATTTTAAACTTTTTGTTTATTTATTTATTTTAAATGATGATTGATCTTTTAAAATATTTTATTTTGTTTCATAATACTTTTGAAGAGATTATTACAACTTATTTGTAATTTGTTTCCTCTTATATTTTATATAAATGAGTTGTATTTTGCACTTATAAAATAAAATTCATTTGTTATTAGCAATGAGAATTAACTTATAACTTTAAAAAAGTAAACATATATAAAATAAAATGGAAAACCAATGTCAAACATTTACGTTTGTGTTTAACATCCCATTTTGTTAATTAATTAGCGTTCACAACTATTTTTTTACTAGATTTATATGTTATTAATTAATTAGTGATAATAACTATTTATTTTTATTTATGATTTCATTTTTTAATTTATTTTATTAATCATAAATAACATCTTTTATCTCTAATTAAAAAATTTATAATGCCTAAAAACATATATTTTGTGTTAAAAATTAACTTAAAATCTTATTTATAGTGTAGCATGGATAATAAGACTAGTAATAAGAAAAGCTAAAACATGTGAGGAAAGCACTGTAACATTCCCCGCAAAACATTGTAAATTGCTATAGTGTTTCTGCATATTTGTTTTTTGAACGCATTGCTTTTTCTTTTCTTTTCCTTTTTTTTGTTGTAATTTTTTTTAAAATTGTTTGTCTATTTCAATTTTTAATATTGTTGAGAATTTAGCTTTGTAATTCTTTTCTTTTTATTTTGCTTCATTTTATTTTGCCTTCATACGAGGTTAGCGTTGTTTATAGGTTTGTCAAGGTAACCCCGGTTGCCCCGGTTTACGAATGTAATGAGTTGTCTTTTTCTTCTTGTGTTTTAAATAAACTTGATTTTTTTATAGTTTATTTTTTTTCTCATATAGTTAAAAAAATAGTTTAAGGAAAAAAATCATGTTATTAAACTTTATAAAGTAACAAAAATTAAAGGGTGTGAGAAAACCAATGTTCACCTACATCCCATGGCACTATGAATGGCAATAGTAATCCAATGTGTTTTGCTTTCTTTGTTTTTTTCTTTTTCTTTTTTTTTGTTATTATTTTTTTCAATTGTTTTTGTCGATTTCATCTTTTAATTTTAGGATGGTTGAGAATTTAGTTTCATAATTTGTTTCTTTTTATTTTATATTTCTATAGGGTTAGCATGGTTTACGGGTTTGCTAGAGTAACCCGAGTTGCTCTGGTTTATAATTTTGGTAGGGTTTTTTTTTTTAATTGAACTTGACTTTTTTATCGTATATTTTTTTTTCATATAGTTCAAAAAAAATTCAGAAAAAAAGTTATGTTATTAAACTTTATAAAGTTCATGAGCCTTTTCACACATTTGGCTGGCTGACTTAGCTTACGGGTCTGACAAGTCTAACTTTTTTTAAATTAGTTTTTTTTTATCTTCAGATACTGGGTTAACTGAGAATTCAGTTTCATTATTGGTTTAGTTTTGCTTTTTATGAGGTTATCACGGTCTAAAAAAAACATTTCGGTATTAGGTTGGTGTTTGATTTCACAATTATCTATTTTTGTTATTGTATAGTTAAATAAAAATAGTTTTAAAAAAAAACAAATGAGAATCTTAGTGGAATTCATAACCCAGTTCACAGGTTTGTTGTACTAGCTCGGCTTATCCGATTCACAGGTTTTACGAGTTTACCCATCGATAGGATATGTTTTTTTTTTTGTTTCTGGTTTTTTAATTTTTTTAATTTATTCTTTTTCGATTTCATCATTTAATATTGGATTGGTTAGGAAATGGACTGTATTATTGATTTTTGTTTGCTTTCTAGGGATAATTATCTTAAATAAGTGTTTATTTTTAGGTTGGTGTTCAATTTTGTAAACATTTATTTTTATCATATAACTAAATAAAAAAGTTTGTAAAAAAATATTAAACCCAATAAAATCCATGGCCCGGGTTGTCCGGGGAGATAAAATCGATCCAATATATTATTTTTTTAAAATTTAAATAAAAATATCATTTTAAAATTTTATTAAAAATTAAATCATATTTTTATCGATGGCCATCAAGATTATATTATGATCTAATTATTGTTGTCTCCAAACATGTATGTCTCTAATTTTACTATCCTGCGACAGCAGGAGGTAGAGACAAATAAATGAACCAGAAAGGTTTTAGAGGTATGGAGGCGGTGAGATGTCCTTTGACTCGATGGATCTCTGTACCTTAATTTGTATTTATAAAGAATTTATTATATTTATAATTTTACAATATATGTTTAAAATAATTTGTTTAGTTTTTTCTAATATAACCTAAATTAACCTCTCTTTTTTTTTTTCTAATAATTTGTTTGATATTCTCTGCTGACGAAAGAAAGCTCGACTACTCTTTTTAAATAGGTTTTATATTTTATTTAATGAAAATGGGTAATTAAAAGATTATATGATCCTCCATTAGAGGGTCCATCTTTGATGCAGACACGCATCCAGGATTAAAAATTATCTTCGATGAGTATGGAATCGAATATAAAGGTTGTGGAAGCAGAAGAGGAGAATCTGCCTGTACGGACATCAACCGCCATATCCTTAACAAATTAAGTTTTTCTTGAGATATCAAGTTAGTTCCTATTACAATTTTGTTTTATTAATTCTATTCATCATATCTAATAAGAAAAATGGAGATTTAAATAATTATTTATATATTTATATTTCACATAAAAAAAAAAAAGTGTTCTGCTTCCTTGTGAACATAGACAAATTTGTTTAAATGAACAATATTGAATTTGAATATTTGATGTATAGATACAGTTTTTTTTTTATTATTATTATTATCTACATAGTTAGGCTTTATAAGACTTGATTCGTGTATTTAGAAATATCAAAACTACATTCTCAAATAAATAAAAAAACAATATATAAAATAAAAGGCATTGCACGAGCTAAGAACACTAGTTTTCTATAAAATAATTCTCAACTTATATATATGGTGTGATTAAATTCTCTTTCAAGATTTTAGAACTAAAATATATAACTTCTCATAGCTTGGTGAGTCATGCCCCTCCCTCTGCGTCATTCCGTCTTGCCTTTCCAAAAAAATAATTAACTTTGAAAAGGTTATTATTAAACAAGCCATCAAATCAACGTCAAAACTTTCTGACCGACTATTTAATTAACCTCAGTTTAAAATCAAACCATGTAAAACTTAATACAACGTAATCAAGTTTACTTGGTAGGTCAAAAGACTAACCAAATTATTAATAGAAACATTATTTGACTTAAAATACATTCAAGTCGACATATTATTTTTTAAATACTAAAACCATAACATATCAAATCGAACCGTGTCAATTCAGGCTAACCTATCAAACCTGCAATTTAAATGATAGGCATGATTGGGTTTCATAACTTTATCTTTTAAAACTATTTTTTATTTGATTATATAAACAAAAAAAAATGTTAGCTATATATATAAAATATTATTTGAAAACAAAGAAAAACTTGAATGATAATAAATGAAATAATATCTAAATATATATATTTTTTATTAATTGAAGAATATAATAAGCATAATATATTTGTAATTAATTAAATTTTTTTAAAAAAAAATACACCTAAATATTAGGGAAGAAAATTAAGCAAAAAAAATAATAAATCAAGCCACTGGGTCTAGATAGGCTAGTGCATCTAGCCAATAAAATAAAAGGATCAGGCGCATAGGCCTCCAAGGTTAGGCCGGTACACCTAGCCTTGTTTTGTTATCTTGGCTAAAGGGTTGGCGACATGTCTTCCATTCTCTTGAAAAAAACAATAATAATAAGACAACCCATAGTCTAGAAGCCGAGAATCTAACAATCAGAGAGGTAGTCAGAAAATCAAGGATGATGATTTATTAGCAAAAAAAATAAATAGATTTTCCATCTTTTTTTTACCTAAAATCACTCAATAAAACCCTAATAACCTTTAAAAAAACTAAAAAATAAAACAAAATGAAGTTGAAAAAGATATATGTTAACCCGGATCTACTTTTTCCAACAAGATAAAAAGGCAAAAGTATCTAGATGGAACTTCTCTAATCAAATAGAATTCATTGACACCAAGAACATTTTATTACTTTGTTGGATTTTAGTTAATTATTGACTTTCTCTCTACTTCATCGTTTTCCTCATATTTTCTCTCTCATCTTTCAAACAAGAAAATAACAAATAAATAAAACAAGGATTTGGATCCAAGTGAAAATTACAAAAGTAAAAGGACCAAAATTGAACCCAAAGCAATTTTAAAAGGGAAAACACAAAAAAGTGAGAGGCAGACAGTGGACAAGAAAAACCCTTGTTTTACACATGATATCAAATTAGTTCTGTACACCCTCAAAGTTTTTCAAACAACAAAAACCTGCTCTTTGTTTATATATAAAATCAAGTACAAACGGTAAACCAATCAAAATAATTGCCCATTCTCAAACATTCAAGGAAAAAATAATAATAAAAAGTTCAAAAGGTGAAATAAAAAAAGATAAAGGACTAAAAAAGCATTATTGTGATCCAAAGTGTTTTTATAAGTAAGTGCATGAATATGTCGTGATCTGTTTTTTTCAAGGAAGTGCATGAATGGACAGTAAGCTGGAGAAGGAGCTTTTTGGCACCGCATTATTTATCTTGCGAGGGCGGGCAAAGAAGCAAGTAAAAGAAAAAGAAAAGGCATCCACCCAGCCCGCCCTACTGTCTTCTTTTTCATTGCAAGGGTATTTTTAAACTAATTTACTCATTAATCAAATAATTTTAAAAGCATTATTAAAATGAAATGATTTAATAAAATTAAAAAATTAAATGAATTTTTCTTAATCATCGTTCAGACCAACCTCTTAATATTTAATGCATTTCTCCATACAAATCAACCTTTAGGGAGCAAATACGACAATAAAAGAACATGCATCCCCCTTTAGTGTTACTGTGTTGTGAGCGCCTTTTCTCAAAAATCTACCCTGAGGTTTTTTATAAATTATTTTTTTATCCCATTAGTTTCTCCATTATTCATTTTAATCAAAGAATTTATTTTCTTTACAAACTAATCCATGGATTTGAAGGAGGAGAGAAAGAGAGAATTTAGTTGGCAACATTCAGAAAATAAAAATAATCATTTTTTGTGCCAATAGGTTCTTATTCTCGAGAAAAGGCAAATAGTGGTAATGTTTTTTTATAAACATGTAGGAAAAGGTAGATTTAAGATGCATTTGGTTTTTTTTTTTCAATTTAGTTGATTTTTGCTTTTTTTTATAGTGATTTTATGGTGTTTTGAGGTTGGCAATAGATTTATCAAGATTCTCATAGTATTTTTAAGGCATTTTCGTGTGAAAACAAGCTGAAAAATATATCTTTAGGGACCAAACACTTAGACCTTAATTTTTCGACCACCTTAATGGTGGTTGAAAATTGAAGTTCAAGATGACGTGTCATTTATTTTTTTTAATTAAAAAAAACAAAAAAATATCATCCACACCCTCACATGCAAAAAACAATAATTGAAATCAACCCAGGCTCACATGCCTGGGTTTTCAAGCTCAAGGGTACCTAGGCTTTTAGGTTGTTTGTTAGGCAAGTGGGATTGACCCTTTTTTTTCTTATTTTGCCTTTTGTTTTTTAAATTTGATTTTAAAGGCAAACTAGGTTTTGGCAAGGTCGGTTGAGTTAGTTGGGCCACATGTGAAGACCCGTGTTGACCTAAAATATCATCATTTTGACATTTATAAGAAAAATTAAAATGTCAGCATCTAGAAAAAAAAATAAATCAAACTAGGTCTTGCCCAAATCGATTGGGTCATGATTAGACCCACAAACTCGACTGGATCATGTTATGTCAACTCCCATATAATTTGATTTGAAACTTGACCCATACAAGGATATATTGAGGGGCTTTCTAATTGACCAACCAGGTCAGTCCGAGTTTAATAACCATGCTAAAAAGTTCCTCACATTAATGCATAAATGATGTATTATTCTCATGTTCTTTTTAATATATTCACATCAAAATTATCATAATATTATTTTTTAATCAAAACTTACTTTTATTTTCAAGTTAAGATGTTATCCAGAAAAAAAAAATTCTGACAAAAAAAAAACAAGAAAACAAGCATTTTAATAAAATAAAGAGTTTTTATTACACAAGTATCTTTTTTCATTCTTATTGTAAAGCAATCCAGATTTTTTTTTGTTTGTTCTTGTTACTTTTTTTTATTGAATGAATGATATAGAACAACAAAATAAAATATTTTTTTTATAGAGATAACTCATATTACTAAGAAAAGGATTTATACTAGTAAATTATCTTGTTTCAATCAAATTTAAATTATTATTCTTCTTATATATAAAAAACATAGCTCCCGCACACGCGCACAAATACACACATACATGCATATATAATAAGAGCTCTTTGTGAAACAAAACCTATCTTAAATTCCCAACTTGTTCTTTAGTTATAATCATAGTTATTAAACTCGGCCCGACCTAGCGAGTTGACCTGGTGGCTGGACCGGTCCGGGTTAGGAGAAAGACTAGTAAATGTAAAAAACTAACAAGACTCGATCAGCCTGGCGGGTTGACCTGGACAAACTCGGACAAGACCTGGGCAAACCAGAGGAGTACACCTGAGTCAAAATGAAACAAAATAGAGCAAATAGGGTTTGAGCTATCAAATCTTCTGTTTACCCTGTGATTTGTGTCGGAGGCGAAGTGGGAGAGAGGAGAAGAAGGGAAATGAAGGCGAGGAGAGGAAGGGATCGAGCAGTGGTTGTTGAGGACATGGCGATCACCAGTGAATGTAGGATTTGATGGTCCAGATTCGATCAGTCAAATCGAATCAAATCAATTTTTTCTCGTAAATCTTTTTTCAAAAATGGATGAATTCTCTTGCTTACCTCTGAATTTTTTTTTTTATTTTTTTTTCTTTTCATATAGAGAGAAAGCAGGGGGGAGTGAGTGAAGAGACAGTAATGTAAGGCAAGGAGCTCCGGATTTAATATTTGCGACTGACTTGTTAACGCTTTTTTATTGGTAAGTAAACGATTTATTTAATTATTCATGTCCAAAGCAATATGAATGAATATATTTTCTTTTTTTTATACGCCCAACCATTCCATAGAATTATAGTCAATAACTTGATTAATTGTCTAAGCTACATTGCAGGGTTTTTATTTCAATCCATTCAAATAATTATTTTAGTTTTTTTATTCAAAAAAATTATAAATACATAAAATTTATTTTACAGTTTATAATAATAAGAAATAAACTAAAACAGAAGAGTTTTTACACACTCACAATGTAAAAAAGTTATGTTTTTTCAATGTAAGATAAAATCTTTTTGGTTTAAATACTTCAACTTAAAAGGATAACATATTATCTTTTTAATATGAGATTTAAAACCCTTTCATATATATATATATATATATATATATATATATATATATATATATATATATATATACACACACTCTATGTTTAAAAGAAAAAAGTTATATTTTTTTCAATGTGGGATAAAAACTTTTTTAAAATATTCTTTTTAAACTTCATTATTTACAACATGTATAGCTTATATTCACATTGATTTCTTTTTAATTTTTTTTATATAAAATATTAATTTTTTAATTTTTTTAATTTTTTCGGGTTGACCCATGAAACCCGGAACCCGACCCCTTGACCGGGTGAACCCCCGGGCCGAGTTTAATAACTATGGTTATAATTAATATCTTTTTTTTAATATTTATTGGTGCGTAGCAACCTTGATCGATTTTATTAAATGTATTTTTTAGATTTGAAAATTACAATTATAATTAATTTTTAGAACAGCGCCTGCACGTGTGTGTATATAATTCCCCACTTGTTCTTTAGTTATAGTTAATATCTTTTTTGTTTTTAATATTTATTGGTGTATAGAAACCTTGATCAATTTTATTAAATGTACGTTTTAGATTTTAAAATTACAATTATAATTATTTTTACTACTAGAAAATATGTTAATAATCGTTGCTGTAATTTTGCATTAAAATTGTTTTTTCTAGAACTCATGAGAAAGTGCTAATTACCAAATTAGGACAGTCTTATTTGGGAATGTGATACTTTTTAAATATTTTTTAAAAATATATTTATCTTAAAAAATAATAAATTAATGTATTAATATTTAAAAAAAAGTTAAAAAAGAATGTAACAGAAATTTACAGCCCGTAGATTCACTCATCATTACTAAATAATCAAAAGAATGCATCCTCCCACCTCTGCGGTGGCGCACTCAACTCCCTGGCTAGTACTTTTCCCGATGCCTCCTCAACTAAGTCCGTTTATGGGACAAACCAAATCATTCACATTTAATTATCTGTCTCCATGAAAAACCTTCATGCAAATCTCCATGCAAAATATGCCCCCACTCCCAATAAGAACCTCAAGAAATGACAACCTCAGAAATTAAGGAGAGAATTTTACCAGGTCACCAGGAAAAGGGGAAAGTAGAAATAGGAAATTAAATAACAGAATATGATCATCTGGAAAGCTACTTGTATTTATGTTGGTTTTTATTTTTTCATAACGTTAGCGCATTTATAAGCCCTATGAAATATAGATATAAAATCCGGTCTAGCCCCACAAGTTAACCAGGCATCCATATAACTCGAGATCTTGACAAATTTTAAATAGTCAATTCTTATATTTGTAATTAACTCAATTAAACTCGAATGATCCTCCAAATCAATTCAAAATCCAAGTGACTTGGCGTAACCCAAGGAGATATGACCAATATATATATATAAACTAAAAAAATATATAATTAATTTGTGAATGCTTTGCCTCATATATATTTTTAGTTTAAATCCTTATGAAATATTTCTTAACTTTTCAATGTAGGATAACAATATTTATATCCTATATCCATATGAAATGTTTCTAAGATACACGCGCATGCGCGCATGTGTGTATATATATGCACACGCGCGTGCGGAATGTTTCTTAATTTTTTTTTATGTGAGATAACTATATATAGTCTACATCCAAATACAATATTTTTTAATTTTTTCATGTAAAATATACAAACTTTAATTTTTTTAAAGTTAACATGAATTAATTTGTTTGACCCAATACCTAGATTTTTGACCGAATTAACCATGGCCCAGGTTTAATAACTACTGATGAGCAAAAAACTGAAAAATCGATTAAACAGAGAAAACCAGAAAAAATAACCGAAAAAACCAAACTGTGAAAAAAAACCTATTAGAATATTTTAAAAAAAATCAACCGGTTCGGTTTCGGTTTTATAAGTCTGAAACCGAAAAAACGAACAGAAATTAATAACCGAGCCAAACCGAAACCAAACCCATTATAAATTACAAAAAAAACCCTCAAAAAACAATATAGTTTTTGCTTTTTAATATAAAATAACCAAACCAAACTGAAACCAAACTGAACCAATTGATAAATTTATTTTTATTTGTCGTCATGCCCGAGAGAGAGCGAGAGCTACTTTATTTGAATTGATTTATTATTATTATTATTATTATTATTATTATTTTAAAGGGCTTAAATTGAAAATTAAATGAGAGAAAAGAAATGACAATATATATGCGCTCCCATGCGCGTGTGTATTTAAACGTAAATTAACTAATTTGAAGGGTTTTTTTGAAATTTTTGGATACTTCTGATTAAAAAGAAAAAACATTAGTTTGGTTCTAAGTTTTAAAAACAAAAAAAAAAATTAACCTAAATCGAACTGAACTAAATTTAGGAATACACAACCCATTATAAATTAAAGGTTTGTTAATTAAGATTAAACCCGAGAGAGAGCGCATGCGAGCTGCTTCCTTGTACTTGAGAATTGATTAATTTTTTTTAAAAGGACTTAAATTGAGAATTAAAAGAGGGAAAAGAAATGATAATATACATGCATGTGCGCGCACGCGCATGCACGTAAAATAAGAAGAGAAATTATCATTTAATTTTATAATATGTCTATGTAGTTTAATGATATTTTTTAATGAGATTAGTAAATTAATTGAATTATTTGGAATATCTATACAAACTGCTAAAATTAACTGAATTATTTTTGAAGAGTTTGGAAAATTTTGATTAAAATATTTAAAAAATCAGTTCCATTCTAATATAGCATACAGTGGCGGAAGTAGAAAATAAAATTAAGAGGGGCCAAGATTTTAATTGCTTTACTACTTAAGCTAAAATTATAAATATCATTAAGGGAAGGGCTGAAAAAAAAATTCCTTGCAGGGGCCGGGGCCCCTGCCAGCCCCCTAGCTCCACCCCTGATAGCATAGGAAAATTACATAAGACTTCCCACGATATTTTCCTGGGGATTTTTCTCATTGTTCTCGTAATCTTTCAATTTTTTCACAGACCCACTTACCCACTTTCTGCAATAGAAGGAGGTGTTCACTCCAACGAATGACACAAAGCCGTAAAAAAAAAAAAACAAATAGAGTTTATGTTGTTTTTGCATTTATTAGATATGTGTGTGTTTGTTGCATCGCGGGTTGAAATAATATTTTTATTAAAAAAAATATTAGGACAAGTTATTGTGTTTTAAAAAAGTAAAAAAAAAATTACTAGGGTATGGACCTAATGACTGGGATATAGACCTCATTGAGCAAAAAAATGCTAGTATAATTAATTACATAATAAAAAAATAGAAAACAATAACAATAAACCAACTCAAATAAAAAAAATCATAACAACCTAAAAAAAATGATAATGAAGCTAAGATTCCAACTAATCAAATGTAAAAAAACGAAACTAAAAAAAAAAACATGGGCCAACTTGAGCAAGCATGCCAAATATACAAGCCAAATCATGATACCAAAATAAGCCAATAGAAACCAAGCAAACAAAGCCAATGTCCAATTCCAAAAAAAAACAACGTAGTATGATGGAATTTAAAAGAAGATTAATAAAGAAAAAAGACCTAAAGCTATGAGCGAGACATCATTATTGAAAGTTTGTCTGTATCCCTCTAAAGAATCTTAAAGCTCCATCAAAAGTTTGTCTTTTTATTATCTATTTCTTTTTTCCATATGACAAGGATGGTTTTCACAAAGATATTGCATTAGCTTATCAAAGACACAAACTACCTAAAAAACATCAAATGGTTATGATGGGAGCCCATTATGCTTTATCTTATTTATGAGAGAGAAAGGGAAGAAAGTACTCTTATAAAAGGTGGGCGACTGTACCAATAGTTCTTGGTTGACATGTTCATCAATGTCTAAGAAATCTTCTTGATTTTATTCATGCAAACCAGGAAAATCTTAGAAGTGAACATTACAAAGGGATATAAGATGATTTTCTTAGAGATGATGTTAAGGGGTCAACGATAAGGAAGATTATACTTCCATCTTTTTTTTATTGGAAGTCTACAATACATAATTAATAATTACTAGGATGCCATGATGATATGTAGATGTTATGGCAATTCAGACCTCTTTATTACATTCACCTGCACTGTTGGTTGGCCTAAAATCCATCAAGGAATTAAGAAAACAACAAACTGTTAACCTAAGAATAAACTTGACATCATCACAAGAGTTTTGCGCTAAAAAATTATTGATATGATGTCATTCATCAAATCCAGAAAGCCATTTGGACGAATGATTACTGGTATTTCTATTTCATGTCTTATCTCTGTGTGTGTGTGTGTGTGTGTGTGTATTTGCATTTTATATATATAAATGTTTGCGTTGTAGAGTTCCAGAAAAGAGGTTTCCCACACACTAATTTCTTAGTTTGGCTAGCTCCAGAGTTTAAATGTCATTCAGCTGATGTTGATTTTATTGTTTCAGTTGAAATACTTGACAAGAATCAAGATCCTATTTGCTATGATAGAGTTTTAAGATTTATGATGCATGGCCCAAGTGGTGGTGCAAACCCAAAGGCTCAATGTATGGAGAAAAATAAATGTTTTAAATGATTTTGAAAAAAATAAGGATGCAAGTGTGTTTGATGAAAACAAATTTGTTTATTACAAACAATAAAAACAAATTAGGACCCCCATTATAAAAGGCAACTATGATCTCTTAAATTGTCATGTTCTCCCACACAATGAAGATCTTTTACTCTATTACAATGCGCAGATTAATGTTAAGATTTGTTGTCAACTCATGCTTATCAAGTATCTTTTTAAATATATTAGTAAAGGAGTTGATCGATGCATGATGGTTATGCAGAAGAAGAGTAATTAAGAAATGCATGTTTATCTCAATGGTAGATTCATTTGTTTATATAAGGTGGTATGACGTCTATTATAATTTCCAATCCATTCAAGGACCCCACATGTTGGATTTCAATTTGGTTTATATGGCTAGAAAGCTAAGATATAGGCCTAAAACATTCATGGAAGTCCAAGACTTAATTCTGCTGTCTGGAAGTCCAAATCTTAGCAACAACGGAGAAGTCACAATTTATCCTGCAGCCCAGACACTATTCAGTATTCAGCCCATATCTCGAGTTCTAGAAGTTCAAATGTACTGATTCTTTTTTGTTAGAAAGCTGAGACAATTGCCTAGAACTTTCATGGGATAATCTATTCAAATTCTGACATTAGCAATGATGTTTTGTTCAGACAAGAAGATAAAGATTTGGCCACCCACTCAACAATTAGTCATCAAATCATTAGTTTCAAATTTTGGCCTATAAAAAGAGGCATTTGCCATGCATATAGAAATCTTGGTTTTTAGATCAAGATCATGTTCTTACTCTCTCTTTATATTTGCAATGCTTAAATTTTGTTTATATTAATCTCTTATTTATGCTTTTCATTTTCTTTCCTTTACTTAGTTAATTTATATCTTATTTATGTTCTTATCTTGTTTATTTGTGTTTCTCTCTTTCATTATGTTTAGCTAACTTTATTATGTCAAAGTGAAAAGGTTACACTAATGGTGTAAGAATAAGTATAGTATAAACTCAACATGGACTTTAATGTTTAATACTAACATGTTTTGTATTTGTTATCTTGTTCACTTTTAATACTTTGCTTGTTAAATGGTTAATCTAGATTTATGTTGTATAATCCTTGGTACAACAAATACTTGGCACTTTCATAACTCAATCGTATGGCATAACCGACACTTGTGCCATGAAAGGAACTTGATTTGTTGTTAACATAAGTTATAATCATGAATACATGACAACATTTACAAGTATTAGCATTATTCAAATAAGATAACTAATGTAATCATGTTAACAATTTATAATCCGATTGGAACCTCCTTTGTGTATGGTTTTCAGTTGAGTAATAAAAAGAGTTTATACTATACTTGTTTGAAATACCATTAGTGGATTCTCTAATCTTAACATTTATTTATCCTTTTTTAATCCTTATATCAATATCACATCCCAAAACTCTCTTCAACTCCTTTTATGTTATTATCTATTTTTTTATATGTAGTTTATACAGTTAACCTCCCAGTAGTTCGACCCTAATCTTGCCGGGTTATTTATTACTTCGACACTCCTACACTTGGGAGAAGACATCAACTCTTTAGTCGTGTTACATACAATACTTATCTTGTTTTTTTTATTCCATTTAAACTTCTAATTTTACTATTAAATGATTTTTTTTGTTTTGACCTTTTTTTTTATTATGCGGGATAATGACTGTTCCTTTACAAAGCATAAAAAATATATATTTTATACCCCTTAATCCAAGCTTGGGTGTGCTGTGTTTGGATCCCAAAACATAATGGCCAAGCAACTAGCTTTAATTGTCTTTTTGTTGATCAAGAGGTTTGGACCACATTTATCAATAAGACTTTTATTGATGTCTTATTCAAGTTCTTGCCCATGCTTACATTTGCAAAAGATATCACATCTTCAAAAAAACAATAAATACGCCAAGCTCTTAGCCCTTTTTACTATTGCATCCATGAAAAAATCCAAGATTGGCTTCACTTTTTAATATGTCACCTCAAATATTTTGATATTTTGAGCAGTCTTATTTATTGGCATTTGAATTGTTAAAGAATGTTGCTATAACTTTTTATTTTTATTTTTGACATTTATTCCATATATTACTAGCTTTGTTTTTTAAATAAAAAAAATTATTGCACTTCTTTTGCTTGCCACCTTATACATTAATCGAACTTAAAAAATACCTGAATCTTTTCTCTGCAAGCCTACAAATATTTATTGGCATTCCATTTATGTGTTATATATATGGATTATAAGAATGCATTATCCTTTATCCTATAATTTTTGCAGCATGTTAAGTTTTGACAACATGTTAACCTTTAATTTATTACAAAACCTTTGAATAAAATATTAACATGTATTATTTTACATCAAGCCTTCATTTTCTCAACCTACTCTTTTCTTGATCTTATGATATTGTGTTTATTACAATTTAAGTTAAATGAGTCTAGCTTTAAAAATGCAATGTTACATGAAAAGAAAATACCATGAATTTGCCATGTCCAAGATTGTTTTTATTGCAGTCTCTCATGTTGCAAATTCCTTTCTTGCCAATATGTATTAACAACCATTGTTGCCTTTCATTTTCTTGAACAAAGGCAGTGCAATACAAGGGTCAACCAAGGTTAGGGACACTGCACATTTTGCTTCAATCATCACTAAGGGTGACAATTTAAAAATTAAAGGATTTTACACCTTTGAGAATTGCAACATGTTGTGAACCATGAAACTATTATTTACCTTAAGTCTGACACCAAGGTCACTTGGCTCGTTTCTCTCCCATTTCCCATTCCACGATACTACTTTAATTTAACTGATTCCATATATTTCTTTACCAAAGAAAAATGATCATAACTTCTTACAAGTATTCTTCAATGTTACCTTATGTAATCCATTGTATCGAGCAAGATTTCATTCTTTTTGTTCATACACTTATTCAATAAATTTTATAGATGTTCTTTGAAGGCTGAAAGCAATACAACCAATTGAGAAGGTTTTGGTTTGAGGCTAGACACTTGAGGATATAAGAGAGACTTCATCCTCAAAATATACATTTGTTATTGGATTAATATTTGTTATTGTAATCAACTTCTCTTAGCATCAATCTAACATATTATTGCTTACTTTAGAGGTGAGGAACTTTGTATCAATCTATGGGACAACATCGCTTGGAGCTTTGATGAGGCTTATTTGACCATACAAGATCCTTCAATTATCGTTACTTTTGCTAGGTTTCATGTCACACAGTTTAAGGGTATGCTTGATTACTTATAGAAAGATACCATAATGCAACATCTTTATTTTTTTGGCTTTTGATTTAGATTTTCTTTAGCTTTCTATATAAAACATACACTAATTGCTTTATACTTATCTTCTACGTTCTTTATAGGTTTTATAAACCTAATTGGCATAACAACTTTCCTTTGGTATTTTAAACCAGACATACCAGAGTTGTTGGCATACAAACATTAGTAAACTTTCTTATTTTTTCATCTTATACATTCATTCAGGTTCTATTCCATCATTAATGTTTTGAACAATGCTCATAAGCTTTTTCTTTGTGCAACTACGGTCAAATGTCTATTAAGCTACCTCAGCTCCGCTCCCTTTATCCTCATGTATTGTTCTATCATTAGAAGCTCAAATCAATGAGAATCAAAGAACAATAAGAAAGACCCTTCGTATAGACCTATTCGAGCATAAGGTATGTTTTATCTTTCTCATTAGAGATAACATAAAATTGCTTCCCTAAGTTGTTTTATGTGAATCACATTAATGGCATCAAGTTGTCACTATTTATAAGAAAGATCCTTCGTATAGACCTATTCGAGCATAAGGTTTGTTTTATCTTTCTCATTAGAGATAACATAAAATTGCTCCCCTAAGTTGTTTTATGTGAATCACATTAATGGCATCAAGTTGTCACTATTTCTCATCCTTTAGATCCTTTATATGCTCTATAATTAAAGCATCTTTAATATTTATTTATTTTTTCCATAATTGTATTGTTACCAAACCCTTTTTTATTGTATGCTCAATATAGTCTTGTATATAGCATACATGTTAATTTTTTTACCTCATGTTATTGAATTCATTGCTTGAAAAAAAAGATTTAACTTTCTGGTGATTTAGATATGGTAGACTATTGGCTTTTTGGCCTTTTTTTCCAAGTTACTTCTTTATGTTGTTTTTTTTTTTTTTCCGGTTAAGACATACTTTACTTCGGCTTAGATTTTTTGTTGGCTTACCATTAATTCAAATATATCATTTTCTTTTGTCGTTCATATGATTTGCTCATAATTTTTCTCAACATTGTTATCATTTCTCATAAAATCACTTGCATCAATCTACATCATAAAGTTTGATTTTGTTTATTTTTCCAATTAGTTATAACCTCTTTTTTTTCTTGACACATATAGAATGAAAGATTTACATGTAAAGCTTCCATAATGGACCATAAAGATAATGGTGCTAGAGGTGCCTAGATAGCAATAAACCACTCTCTGGACTCCTTAATAATCTATAGTGCATCGAGCACGACTATCTAAGCTCCACATTGATTTTATGGTTTGGCTATTATACATACAGAGCCAATCTTACATCTTAACAAATTAGATGCAGTCTATTTCATCCAACTTTTATTCCTATTATTTATTAAAAGACTCCTTGCTTTACTTTAGGTTCAGGGTTAATTACATCGTCAACGATGGTCAAGATATTACAAACTTTTTCTCTTTAGTAAGCAAGCTGAGCATTTTTTTTTTAATGTTTTAGCTCATCATTTGGTGTATGACAAAAATTTCACTAACCCATTTGTTGTTCAACCTCAAATGCTTGAGAAAATGAACAAAACAAGAATTTTTCAACTTCAATTTAAAGCCTATAAATCTGCCCTCAACAAATACAAGATATATATTTGCAATATTTTCAACGACATTTCATCTAAACCATCCATCAACTTGACTAGCCCTACTTAGGTTGTTCACTCAACATGTCTATCAACTATAAAGACTGAAGGTTTTACATTTCTCACCCCTCTAACACCTACTCTTGCAACTCCATTCATTATCACACAAAATCATATTGTATCTCTTTTACCCTCCCAACAACATACCATTGAATCAGAATGGAAGCTTGAAGACAGCTTCCCTTCATGATCAAAGAGGATATTGATCTTCACTGATGAAGATCCACAATATAGGTTTGTGTCATTTGCTTGCACAAAGTCCAATCATGCATTATTTATAGCCATGGTTTGCACTGCTCACTTTATTTTCATTTTGAATTTCTAATCCTAAGGTGTGGTGCTTTAGCCATCTCATTATTTTTTTATTGCATTTTGAGATGATAAACTATCCAAACCTATTATTTGTTTTGCTTCATCTTCATTACTTACACCATTATAGGCTACACCATTTACTCGTAAATATCTAGTTTAGACTTTTATTCTTATTCTTTTTCAAGTGCAATCATAATATGTAGTCTTTTAATATGAATTAAACAACTATCTTTCTCAGTCAAAGACCATCATAGAGGAAATGATAATATTAGAAGACCATATCTATGAATATACTGACACTCTTACAGGAAAATTTGCAAAGAAACATCTCTTGATTTCATCCCCTAAAAAGGTTTGCACCCACAACCTCATCTATTTCTCACTATTTCTCCCACTTCTCTCTACTTAGCAAAACCTGTTTTGATCTCATTAACCTTACTAAACCATTTAATCATAAGGAGTTAAATGAATCTAACCTCATTCTCATTCTCTACTTATTTTTCTATTTTCATAGAGTTAGATATCCAACAACAATTGCATCTATTTTTCTTTTTTTTTTATCCTTTATAAATCTTTATTGTTTCTAACTTGCACATTTTGCCAAATATAAACAACCCTTCCCTATCACTCTAAATCTAAGTTTTAGAGGTTGCATCTTTTTTATTTATTCATTTGCGTGTAATTAACAAATCATGTGCTTAGCTTTGTTTGCTCCCTCACTTTGATGTCTACACCATTTTTACACTTTAAAACTCCTATTTTACATCTCCCATTAAACAACCATATGATTTTCCTTGTGCTTTTTAGAATTCAAAAAACACACTCTTTGCATTCAGATAGCCTATCATGTGTCTAACTATATTTTGTTTTAGAAAATTAATTGCTTTCCTCTGTTTTTTTTTTTTTTTTTCCATTGCATAAAATAAAATAAAATCATTGCCTCTTTCTCCATTGCATGTTTTCTCTTATTCTAATAATATCACTCCCTTTTATTTGTAATTTACACTTACACCTTTCTCTTAATGCAGGAAGTTTAGCATTCGGTTGATCGGTGCATACTTATACAATATCACAAGTTCATTGGATGTCTTCCTCATCAATTCCTCCTTTTTTATTGCACAACCTACCTTTCATTACCGCCCACTTATGCTATATGTATAAGACCTGCATGTGTTACTCTAGAAAAAAAAAATTTGTTTGGCTTTAGCTACTCAATGAAACCACCTTTGGCTTGCCAATTTTTTTTCCAATCAAATGTTTACCCATTGTAATTACAATTAAATTTTGTTTAAAATGCTTGTAGTGTCACATGGACATCAAAGCTAATATAAAGTTATACCATGTGAGGAACGTGACAGTCACATTTTATCACTTTACACCATTTTTGTGGTTTTTCTTTTCTTTTTTTGATAAATGTTTCTTTCGTTTTCCTTTCTTTACTGTTTGGTAAGAGTTTTAAAAGATATTATTTCCTGTATTTTGACATGATGTCAATGAAACCATTGATCTATTTTTTTAACATTTTTTTAAAATAATTATACAAAAAGCTAAAAGAACTATTCCTCATAATGATACTTCAATATTCATATGAATAGTGAAAGCACCTCCCTTATTTTTTTTACTTTGATTTTTTCTTAATTTAATCTTTCAATATTTGATAGATTTTAAATTAGTTTTGATTTTTTATTAGATTATCATAGTCTCAAGAAAATGTCTTAGTATATGATTAATTCTCAATTTTAAAAAGGAATAAGTTATTATTCCCAGTTGAGTCCATGACTTAGATTGTGAGTTTGACTTATTAAGTTGGGTTTGACTAGGAATTGACCTTTATAGTTGGTTTTTGTTTGCTTTTTATAGGGTTATCACTATCTCAAATAAACATCCCGGGCATGAGGACGATGCTTAAGTTTACAGAGTCTTTCTTTTATTATATAATTAAGTAAAAAACAATTTTAAAAAAACATAGTTATTAAATCTAGTGAAATTCATGATTTAGATCGTGAGTTTGACCGGATAATCCATGAAGTTAGGTTAATGCAATATGTATTCGTCGCAATAGTTTTTTTTTAAATGTCATCTTGCCTTTGGACTCACAAAGTTGACAAGGCCATATCAGGCCAACTCTCATACGATTCACTTTGAAACCCAAGCTTAGAAAAATATCAGGCCATAAGCTTTCAAGTTATGGGGCCATGCTTAATGATAATGCCAAAGAATTTCCTGCAACCTGAATATTTTTTTAAAATTTAAAATCTTTATTTGCAACTTAAAATAATATATTAATACTTAACACTACACATCTCATAAAAAAAAAAAAAGAATATATTAATAGTTAACAACACACATCAGATCTCTTTGATTTTTCTTTCTTTGAATACATTGTTTAGTTTGGTCGGAACTAGTTTCTCTAATTGCATTTGTTTAACTTCTAAATTAAGTTAACGTTGACATGTAGCTAAAGAAAAGAGAGATAACTTAGATGTTGGTTATCTAATTTTGTGGCTTTTCAGAAACAGAGTAATAATGTTAAGAAAATCACGTAAGATAAATATTCTTGATAATTTCCTAATTGATAAAAGGAAGAAATCAAGGAATTGAACAAATCAAGACAATTAAAAAAATATTTATATCATATAATCAAAAGAGATGATCAAACATTTATTGATTAGAAAATAGTTAAGAATATTTGTGTTATATTATTTTCTTAAGAAATACTCTTTTTGTTTTTTGAAAAAATGGAATTAGAAAAAGAAATATTAAGATTATATGTTCCAATGCAATATCTCTCCATCTAGATAGTTGAAAAACTAGTTTTTAAATTTCATATAGAGTTTGAAGTTTGAAAATACATTATAGAGGTTCTCGATAATTTTTCAATATAAGTTTTTCATAGATTTTCAAATGAGGAAAAAAACATGAACATATTTTTTGTTTTTTTTATATACAAGCACTTTTATCAATGTAAAATATTAAATTTATTTTTTACATTTAGTAGTGTCATAAATTTAATTTTTATTATAAATATAATATAATCTTTTTGAGTTAACAACATTACTTTTTTTTTGTTAATTCTAAATCTGAATGAAATAAAACTAATATTATATAATTAGATTATAAAAAATATAAAGTATTAAAAAAAGTATTAGATGACGCGTCCTTTACCACTATACATGACATATTATTTGCTTGTTAAAATCTATCTACCTTAGGTGGTTGAAAAGTCGAGCTTCTTACTTTTCTTACTTTTAGGTGTAAAAAGATATATTTTCATTCAATTTGTTTTTTTTTAATTGAAGACAACATAAGCATCTCAATAAAACCATTTAATTAGTTAAAAAATTAAAAATTAATTGGAATGCAAAAACATTCCCAAACTCTAATTTATTTTTTTCATCAAGATAAAGAGAAAAAAAAAAACCTAAATGAAACTTTCCTTATAAAAAAACCCATTAACAACAAGAACAACTAGTTTCGTCACTAAAAATGGTTATATGCTAACTTTTTCTTTGCTTCACCTTTTTTTAGTGACTCTCTCTCTTCTTTCAAACTCAAAAATTAAAATGCGAGCAAAGTAAAGTTTTGGATCAAATTATTTAATTATCAAACTAAAATGACAAAAAAAGAAATTGGACAAAATTCTAATGAAAAACTAAGTGAAATGGAAATGACACTAATATTATATAATTAGATTATAAAAAATATTAAATATTAAAACAATTATTAGATGATATGTCGTTTGCCAATACAAGTGACACATCATTCGCCGGTCAAAATCTATCAACTTTAAGTGATTGAAAAGTCAAACTTCTTACTTTTAGGTGTAAAAATATCTATTTTCACTCTTTTTTTTTAATTGAAAATAACCTAAACACCTCAATAAAAACCATTTAAATTAGCATTTAATTGGTTAAAAAATAAAAAAAATAATTGGAATGCAAAAAATTCCCAATTCTAATTTTTTTTCATTAAGATAAAGAAAAACAAATACTTAAATGAAATTTCCATTGAAAAAGAACCCATTAACATCAAGAACGACTAGTTTCGTCACTGAAAGTGGTTGTTTGCTAATAATTTTCTTTTTGCTTCATCTTTTTTAAATAACTCCTTTTCTTCTCTCAAAATCAAGAACTAAAATGTGAGCAAAATAATTTTTTGAACTAAATTGTTTAATTGTCAAAATAAAATGACAAAAAAGTAAATTCGACAAAATTCTATGGAAAAACTAAGCAAAAAGAAAATGACACTAATAATTTTTTTAAAAAGGGCTCCTATTTTTTTTTCTCTATTTTTATTTTGGTTCCTTTATTTTTAACCTTTTTCAAATAATAAATTATATTTCTGTTTTATATCGAGCATTAACACAATATTCAAACGTTTTTTTAAGATAAATATAACTATATAAAAATATAAATTGAAATAAATTATAAATCTCAATTCCAATTAATACAATATTAAAGAATAAAATTAAAAAAAAAAATTCATCAAAAGAAAAAAAAAAGAAAAAAAAAACCACATATGGCATAACAATTTTTTTAATATAATAAAATGACTTTTATTTTTTCTTTGATTTTAATTTTGTTTCTGTCATTTTTAATTTTTTATAAACAATAAAATATAATTTCTTTCATGAATTGAAGTAATATCAAGATGTTATTTTTGATACTTTGATAATCATTAAAAAAATAATAAATCATTAACTTTTTTCCGGATCTATACAATATGGATTAATGAAATTGAAAAAAAAATAATGAAAAGAAATCAAAATTAAAAAAATAAAATAATAATGCATGTGTATACAGGAAGAGTGTTTTTTTTTTTTTTGCAAACAGTTATAGATTTTGTTAATTAATAAAGTTACCCTAGCAATTCACAGTGACGGGCACGACCAGTTTGACGCTGCCAGATGAATAAAGCAAGAAAGTCAGAAATGGTCACATCAATGACCCACAAAAGAAGCCTTGTTTTTATCCAAATAAACGGTGGGTGATGAGGCTGTGAGCACTGCATGGTCACAGCTAGAAGGTGACACAATGGGTCCTGAGCGGCTGAGCCTCTGTCCCATTGCATTTTTGAATTGAAAGCTGTAAACCGGATTGGAGCAGTATTTAAGTTGAAAGGAAAAACAAATAGATATAAATTAGATTGCAGAGTGGCACAGTGACAGTGTACTGTGTGAAGTGACTGCATGGGCAGATGTTCCGCCCGCGTCAAATCTATCTAACACCCTTTGGACGGTAAAAATAAAAATAAGAGAGCTAACCCTTTTGGTTATTGACCAGCCTCACCCTCTTAGATTCAACCGTCATTGAAGAGAGGGATCATAAAGTTTGCTGATAATATCTTCTGGGTATTTTTTTGCTGGCTACTGAGGAAACGTACGTATATACTAGTAATTATTTTGTTAGTCGCTGAAAAGGGGTTTGGTAGCAGTGAATCTGGGTTTTTCTCTTTTCTCAAGGGGATGGTGCTCTTTTAAAGAGAAAAAATAAAGTAAGTAAAACAAGAGAAGGGAGGGAGATGAGAGATATGGAAGCTAAAGACGGGGTCTTTCTCATGTACACAGATCCCTATGGAATGCTAGGGTGCTCCCCGGCATTGCTTGCTAGAGTTCATTCCTTTTGTTTAGTTTAAAGAGACCAATTTTGTTCTCTCTTAGAGAGCAAGAGAAGGTTTTTTTTTTTTTTTGCCAGTGTGTGTGAGTGGATAGAGTGAAGAGCTTTGGGTCAGGAAAAAGAAAGTTATCTTGCAATGAGTTCTGGCTGCTAGAGAACAAAAAACCAAGCTTTCACATGGAAGGAGGCAAGAGATTTTGGTATGATTAGTTTATTTCTTTGCCAATGATTGAGTTGCCTTGCAACAAGTGAGAGACACTTCTAGGGAACCTCTGGAAGTAAGAAAAGGAAGAGAGAGAGAGAGAGAGAGAGAGAGAGGTAGAGTGAAAGAAATTGAAGATGAAATCTATGAGTAATAATAACAATGGAAGTAATAATAACTGGTTAGGCTTCTCTCTCTCGCCCCATATGAAAATGGAGGCCGCTTCTGACCCCCAACATCATCATCAGTACCATCATGAAACCCAAACCCAAACTCATGCTCCTACTGCTGATTCTGTTTCTGCTGCCGTTCCAACAAGTTTCTATCTTTCTACTTCTCTCTTCAACAGTTCTGGAATCTGTTATGGAGTTGGAGAAAATGGTGGCTTTCACTCTCCTCTGTCTGTTATGCCCCTCAAGTCTGACGGCTCTCTTTGTATCATGGAAGCTCTCACTAGATCACAGCCTGAAGGTTTACTTCCTGCTTAGTTCCTGATGTTTTGTCTTTTTTTTCCCTTTAGTTTGAAAACCTGCTTTAAAGCATATTCTTTTGTGTTTCAAGGAATGGCGTCGAGTCCATCACCAAAACTGGAGGACTTCCTAGGTGGTGCAACCATGGAAAGTCATCAGTACAGTAGCCATGAAAGGGAAGCCATGGCCTTAAGTCCAGACAGCATATATTACCAGCAAAGCTCAGAGCCAGAAACTAATAGACAACATTCTCTCAACCTTTATGAACCATATAGGCAGCAAGACCAACAGTTTTCAGTTCAAACCCACCCATATTATTCTGGAATAGCATGCCAAGGATTGTATCAGGCTCCACTGGAGGGAGAAACCAAGGGTACTCAGCTTGCAGATTGTAATTCACCTATTCCTCTAATGGGAGACGATGAGCTGCCTTGCTTGAAAAACTGGTCTGCTAGACACTATTCCTCGCAAAATGCACTGGAGCAGCAGATTAATAGTGGCATGGTTAATGATGGTGGGGCTTCTTGTTCTGCTAGTGCTGTAGGTTGTGGGGATTTACAGTCTCTCAGCTTGTCTATGAGCCCTGGTTCGCAGTCAAGCTGCATTACAGCTCCAAGGCAGATCTCACCTGCTGGCACTGAATGTGTGGCCATAGAAACAAAGAAGAGAGGCCCTGTAAAAGTGGGTCAAAAACAGCCTGTTCATAGGAAGTCTATTGACACATTTGGCCAAAGAACATCACAGTATAGAGGTGTTACAAGGTTTGCCGGAACTGTTACTTTAACACTACTTTTTTGTTTTTGTTTTTTTTTTATAATGAATTGTTGGAATAGTTTTGTTCTTGCCTATTTTCGTTTGGATGTTTGCATTCACCCGTACATTTCTTGTTCAGTTATCACTGCTACTTTGAATTATTTCTTGTACTATATATTCTATTCTATTTTGGTTTGTGCTTTCCTTAAACTTTTTTCTCCTTTATGTGTCCCTGTAACCATTTTGAAATAACCCCCGCCAGACACAGATGGACTGGTAGATATGAAGCCCATCTCTGGGACAATAGTTGTAAGAAGGAAGGCCAGACCAGGAAAGGAAGGCAAGGTTGGTTAAGCAAAGTTACTACTGTTTTCAATTTTTGTTTGGAGGTGTTGCTTTTTTTGTTTTTTTTTAACTGTGATTCTTGGTCCCTTTGTCTTCATGACCTGACTTGTGCTATTTAATTCTTATTTGGCTCCACATACTTCTTGGAATGATGCAATTCAGTTTATCTGGGTAAGCCTTCTCTTAAACACTAATGATGATTATGCTAGAAAGCCTTGCTGTTCATTTTTAACATTATTTCCATTTCATCGATCGCATATAGGGGGTTATGATATGGAAGAGAAAGCTGCAAGGTCTTATGATCTTGCTGCCCTTAAGTACTGGGGACCTTCAACTCATATAAATTTTCCGGTAATATTTAATCCTGTTTGTTTGAGACCATGTCAATTTGATTGTTTTATAGCCACCAAGATCATGCTTTTACCTTTTCTTTTCCAGTTAGAAAATTACCAGGAAGAACTTGAAGAAATGAAAAACATGGGCCGCCAGGAATATGTTGCACATTTACGGAGGTAAGGCAATGACTTGCCCTTGAAATGGTTCCTGAGTTCCTAGTTTACGAGGGAGCTAACATTTCTTCTCCTTTGCTTTACAGAAAAAGTAGTGGGTTTTCTAGGGGGGCCTCAATCTACAGAGGAGTAACAAGGTTTTTATTCTTCTTAACTTGTAACTACCAGCCAATTTTATTGCAAAAAGTTCAATCCAATTGATATTCTAGTTCTTGTCCTGTTCCCAAATTTTCCATCTTATGTAGGCATCACCAGCATGGAAGATGGCAAGCAAGGATAGGCAGGGTTGCAGGGAACAAGGACCTTTATCTCGGAACGTTCAGTAAGTTCTTGCTTAAGTTTAAATGCTTTCTCGCTTTGTTTGCCATTTTCTCTTCATCCACTCATTTCAAGTTCAAATTTTGTTGGACTCTTTCTGGGCATAAAGAGCTTTTAAGGGCTCATTTTATGACATGTTTGCCCCAATGTCCACTAAAGACTAGAGATGCTTTTATAAGGCTGATGGTGTATGCTTACTTTGAGACTATGCGATACATTACTGATTTCAGTACTACTAGAACTTTTATAAGGCTGTTTTGCCAGTTAAGATGCTAAAGAGGAATAAAAGTATTTCCAGACTACAATGCTTGATTAAAGGCAAATTTTTTTGAAGTGGCTGTAGTGTTTTATAATTTATACTAAGCTGCGGATATTGTAATTTGCTCAAGTGTTTAATGAAAACAAATTTCAGGCACCCAAGAGGAAGCTGCTGAAGCTTATGATATTGCTGCGATCAAATTTCGGGGGGTTAATGCTGTGACAAACTTTAACATAACAAGATATGATGTTGATAGGATCATGGCCAGCAACACGCTTCTAGCTGGAGAACTAGCCAGGCGAAACCGAGACAAAGAATCTAGCATTGAGGCCATTGACTATGACACATCAACACAGAACAATTGTGTTTTATACCAGTCTCCGCAGGAACAGCCAAATGCCAGTGGAGAATCTCTTAATCAGAAGTCAATGAGTGCTGGGAATTATCGAAGCACCTCTTTCTCAGTGGCAGTGCAAGGTCTTATGGGTATAGATTATTCAGTGAACTCTAGCCAGCCAGTGGTAGATGAATCAGCCAAGCTAGGAGGAACTCATCTCTCGAACCCCTCATCTTTGGTGACCAGTTTGAGCAGCTCCAGAGAAGCTAGCCCTGACAAGACTGGAACCCCTGTGCTCTTTGCTAAACCTCCACGGGCATCAAAGTTCATAGGCCCTACAACCAGCGTTACTCCTTGGATCCAAGCAGCAGCCCAATTGAGGCCAGCAGGAATCTCCATGGCTCACTTGCCAGTTTTTGCTGCATGGAATGATACCTAAAGCCTTGTGTTTGCGGTTCCCATGTGGAGTTTTTGCATGAACTAAGGAAAAGGAAGAGTTACTGTTTAAGGAGGGATAAGGAGGGGTGAAGGCAGGAATTTTCATGATGTTTTTTCTTTTTAGGAGGTTAGTGGAGGAAACTGGGGATTAATGAAAGACAAGGGTGGGGGCCTGTAATTTGTCTGTAACCCAAGTGTAAGAACCTTTGTCAAATTGACCTTTTGGGCTCGATATTGGAATGAACATTTTGCAAATGGAGAGAAAAGGGATAGAGAAGTAGTAGTCTCATGATTAAATTCTGTGCTGTGAAATGATGTTGGCAATATAGTAGGAAGTGGCTGGCCCTTCTTATATTATTGAATCTACTTTTTAGATGCTGTAAGTACGAGCCCAGCTCGATGTTAATGCAGAAGGGTCTCACTTTGACCACAAAATCTCTTCGACATGTTCCTCAATCTGCGCCACGCCATCACAATTCCAACCTTTCGTATCTGAGCTTTCCTCAAAGGGAACAGACATTCCCGCATCACCAATAGAAACAGGTGGAGGGAGAGATTCCGAGGGAGGAAAAAGACTAGCTTGTGTTTATTTTAGGATTTTATTTGTCATAATTAGTTAGCACTTTGTCTCTCTCTTTTTTTTTTCCTTTTTTAAAGTCGCCACGGTTAAAAATATCTTTGACTTTTCTAGTCCCTCTTTGATGTGAACCAAAAGATAAATTGCACCTAAAAGCGACTCCATGTCCTTGTGCGGACGCTAGAAAATTATAGTGGCATTGTAGGGGAAGAACTCCTTCGTGGGCGTGTGTGAGGCTGAGCCTGATAGCAATCTTTGACCTGGAAAGGGAGGATTAAGTGATATACGGCCACAGCCAGAAATTGACGCCTGAAGAGATGGAGATTATAAGCCATGTTAATCCAAACCAAAAGACAATATCGTAGAAAATGATAAAGCATTCCGACTTGTAATCACTTTTGCTGATTCTTGCTGGCTTCAATCAAATTTTCACTTTGTTCAGTTTCTTGTCGACGAAGAAAAAGATGACCACGGAACTGACGTTGTGTATATGTATATATAGCTCCTAGGTGATTCCATAGATTGCTAAAAAATGAGCAGGAAACATATATACTCATATATGGTGTTTATCTTTCCTTAATTCTTCGAGCAAATTGGGCAGGAAACATCTGAGATCTAACTGTTTGCTGTCAAATTAAGTGCCCTACAAATTAATCTTATCACCGAAAATATGCATTCAATTCATTGCAAGATAAAAAGGCCAAGGTGTTTGGAGAAGAAAACGAGTTTGATTAGACACTGGAAGAGGCAAGGCATATGCGTATAGAGAAACGAACATACTAACATGGCAAAGAAAAGATGCATAACTGAGCGCTTGGTGGTCAAAAAGGTGGCGATTCATGAAGAAAAAGGTTGCAAAGTGAATAGACACTCCTCATTTTTAACGAAAAAAAGGCAAAAACATTGATCTGAATTTCAAACCCTCTTTGTATTTAGTCATCAACTATGATTTCATGCTTGGTGTTGACAGGTTGGATTGGGCAAGACAAAGTTCGTGCAAGACAGCATCGGAAAAGCAATTTGTTTAATCAATCTTATTTTAAAACATTCAATTACGAAAAAGCCGTGAATGTCAAAAATACGACCATATGGTCTTTCTTTCCACTCTTATTTAAGGATATAAAATTTCATAATAATATTAAGCCCTGTATATACGTACCTTGAAATATCATTCGGTGCAAAATTAATAAATTAAGTTTACGAGGATTGAGATATATATACCACCTAACAATTTAAATTAATATGGTTATTTCATTTTTTGATATGGTATTATAGTTTTATTGACTAAATAATTACGAGTTTGAATTTTATTACTCTTATTCTATTTAATAAAAATTAATTATAGTGTAGATTTGTATAAATTTCAAACTCAAAATACTTTCTTTTGAGATAGATTTTGAACCTTCAACTCACCGCTTAAATTAATTACAAAAAAGAACATAGGAGTTCAATTAACCAAATGTTCTTCCTTTCTTTCAGCTCTTATTCAAGGATATAAAATCTCACCTGAAAATTCAACGCAAAATTAAGGAAGAAAAAAGAAAAGAATTAGCCAATAATAGTGAGTGGTTGTCGTCTGCTATGTATGGCACAGCCACCATAGCTTGAGACTATTGTATGTTTGAGCGGTGGTTCAAATATCAAGTGCTCCTCCCATTTGTTGATTAAATTAAACCAATGGATGGATCAAAAACTTTGCAGCCCAAGGGAAGTGCTTCCATGCCGACGCTGCAAGAAAACAAATAAAAACGCAGTGAAGTGAATTATTTAGGCATATGGAGGCCACCAGTCCAAAACTGTATCGTATAGATGGAGAAAATGTCAGCACGGCCCTTGATATTTAAATGGTCCCAACGCAACAAGTGTTTTAATTAGGTCCCCCATTGCCATCACGTTATGGCTCACTGGAAGGCCGTGAATTCCAACGCACGCATGCAGGTGTCTGTGTTGCTGTCCAATGCTACTTCATGTGTGTTTGAACAAGGGGAGTCTGTTTCTTCTGGGGAAACCTGTAGCTACTAGCTCTTGGCTTTTGCTCCAATTAACCTTACCTGGCTGATTTGGCCATGGACCACTACGTACTCTCTCATCATCTAGCTGCTGCTTAGTGATCAGAACTTGGCAAGAGAAACTGACCTGAGAGGCTGAGACCTAACATATATGTACAATCGCAAAGGATAATTAATATATGAATGGGAAGAACCCTGGAGGAAACAGAAACAGGTCACGTAGTACGGGGCTGTGATAATTCTATCCTGTTAGTAAATTCAAGAGTGGGGTTATTGATTTTTAAAGTATTTTTTATTTAAAAATATATTAAAATCATATTTTTTATATAATTTAAAAATACAAAAAATATTAATTTAAAATAATTTTTTTTTTAAATTTTGTCAAAAGAGCTTTTGAAATGCAAAAATAAATAAGACCACGTGTATTTGTTCTGTTTAGCTTTAAGGTGTAGCTGCATGTGCGTGATGTTACAATAAATTTTTAGAGTTTATTTTTATTTAATTATGTAATAATAAAAATATACATTCACATAAAAAAAACAATCAATGAATATTTTTTTTTTAATTAGCATCACAGTTTTTGAATAAAAAGCAACAAAATAAAAATAAAAATTTGTAAAAATTACAATAATTTGAATTAATTAGGGTAACATCATCTCTTCAATCTAAGATCCTCATTCTTATTACTCTATTTCTTAATTATTTTAAGGAAAACTTATTTTCTTTTTATCATAAGCATCACTTTTTAAATAAAAACTTATAATAATCTAAAAAGAAAATTTTAATAAAAAAAATTAATATAATGCCTCAATATTTTGTACGTGAATGAAAAAAAATAAAGAATTAATTAATATGATAAAACCATGCTAAAAAATCTATTAAAAATAAAATAAAATATATTTTATTTCATGTCTTTTGGCCAGACTTTGGCCTCAATTTTTTCTCCCCTGCCCTTCAAAAAAATGACAGAACATACCATTCCTCTCATCTACATGTGAACTCCATTATTGAAAGAAAAAAGACATGTGTTCTTACCCTCTCAAATAGTTGCAAAACTAGCGTAAAGAAGCCAACCTAGGAGAAGTGAGGGTACTTTGAGCTATAGAGTATAAAGGAGGAGGAAGAAGAAAGAAAGAAAGAAAAAAAGAAAGAAAAACAAGAAAAACCTAGGAGAGAGAGACAAGAAAAACAAGAATGGAATGGATTTAGTTTGAACCAAGAAGTTGTAGAGTGGAACAAGAAGAAGAACAAAAAAAAAAGGGGAAAAAGAGAGAAACAAAAGCTAATAGAAAGATAAATAAAGAAAACCTACAAGTAGATAAAAAATGATTAAGAAAGAGATAAAAACCACTCTAAACTAGCACCATTGTTGTCTCCCCCACAAATAGCAACCACAATAAACTCTTTTTTTTTTTTTTCTCTAGAAGAAGGTGAGGTAGTTGAGCCCCCTATCCTTTCTTCTTTTTCTTCCTGAAAGTTTTGCATGCAAGTTTATTATTTGCATTAAAAAAATAAACACTACTCACTCATGTATTTTTATTTTATTTTATTTTTACCATATTCACAATAGTGTTAGCTTCATTTTGTAAAACTATATTATCACATTTTTACATAAGAACGTGTGTGAAATAGATTCATTTATGGAAATCTACAACTTTTCTCTTATGCTTTATATTAATTTTATAAACTTGTATTGCCATCTTTTAAATTATGCATGTGTGAATATTTTTTTTATTTTATCTTATTTTTATTTTTACTAGCTTTGCAATAATGTTATTATCATTTTGTAAAATAATGTTATTATCATTTTGTAAAATTATGTTGTTGCCTTTCTAAATATGTATGTGTGTGTAAATACTTGTTTTTCAGACAAAAATAAAAATTGCATTGACGAGTTTTCATCAAGTTGTATTATGTTTTGATCAAAACTTTGTTTTTAAATAGTTAGGTCAATGTGTCTTCTAGTTTTTAGAGACCGATGTAGACCTAGTGTGATTTTTTGACTTCAAAACATGTTAAAAAATGTATCGATGAGATTTCATCAAGTTAACAACATGCTTTGCTTAAACTTGGATTTTAACAAATAAGTTAACGAGTATCCTAGTCTTAGGGACATACGTAGACTTATCATGGTTTTTTTAACCAAAAAAAATAATAAGAAGACAAAAGATAGTTGAGTTTTGAGACTTATTCAAGGCCTAACGCTAATTCGATGAATATTGATCAATAATAAATGACTTGAGAATAAACTTATAAATAATTTGGACAATAAATGGCATACATAAATTAAACTTAGGAGAAAATAAATAGTTAAAGTAACATTTTGTTTGAAAGGATGTTATAAGGGTGATTTCCATCTTCTCTTAACCATAATTGTAACAACCATTACTTTTATATAGCTAACATACAACAACAGTCATGTGTCAAGTACCAAAAAGGCAACTATATATATATATATATATATATATATATATATATATATATATATATTCTCAATCAATCAAATTGTAACATTTCATAAAATATGGAATAATTAAGAAGTACATATTAAAATAACACTAGAATTGAATAATGATAATAACTTTGGAAATTAAAATGATAATAATGTGCAGATTTCCAAACTTATTATTCTTAACTTCATGATCAACTAAAATATAAGTTCATAATCTAATTTTCAAATAAAAACATAGTTCAATGATTCTAATGCCTTATTATAAATCCTTGAGAAAAACACATGAGAATCTAAACCTAAAATACTAAAGCAGATAATTCTCTAGTCATGGTAGATATGAGAGGGTCTTGAAAAAAAAAACGACATATACAAAGATAATCAATTAAAATCAAAGACATAGATATAAGTGACCATTAAATCAATTGCTAAGTTCCAAAAAAATAATAAGCATTCATTGGTACAATATAATCATGAAGATCTTAAATTCTTACACCTGAATTGTCAATCCTTTTCTAACATCTTCAACTCTCACTAATGTGAAGATTGATATTGCATTTTTCCCCACACATGTGACCAGCTATACATCTAGTTATTTACCCCTCAAATCCTGGGCTCAATTACCAAACCCTTTCCCCTGCTCTTATGGTTGGCTACTATTCCCTTCCTCCCACTCTTGTGGCTATTTATTTCATGTTTGCCCACTACAAGATTTCACAGTTTTACCGACGAAAATATTCCGTTGTTATGTGATTAAGATTTCGTTGGTATTTATTTACCGCCGTCCTCACCGACGGAATACGTCCGTCGGCTTTCCTTTCATCGGTAATACCAGAGTCCGTCGCTATATCTGTTGGAAAAACAAAAAAAACATTTGCCAATGGTTTTACAGATGAAATCTGCACATAAAAAAAAAGTTTCCAGCTTGAAATATACCGACGGATTTATCCCATCGGTGATAGTGTGACATACCGTTGGTAAAATTGTCGGTGAGTGTTTGGAATATCGACCGAAGATATCCGTCTGTACATTCGTCAGTCATTGTGGCAGGTACTGTCAAATACCGATGGATTACACCGCGAGAAATTTGTCGGTGAGTGTATAATACCGACCGAATATATCCGCTCTATAAATTTATCGGTGAATGTGGCGCTATCTTGTCAAATGCCGACGGATATATTCCGTCGGTAAAACCCTCTGTGATTTTTTTAAAATATATTTTTTAAAAAATATTTAGAATACATAATATAAAATTATATAAATTAATGGTAATAAAAACCAATTATGCAAATAATTTTTTTTATTAAACATCAAAAACAAAAGAAATAAAGTTAAATAATATTCATTACAAACTGAATGTGTTAAAAAAAAAATTAAATTAACTATTAAAGTTATTATATTCATTACAAATTAACATAATGGTGGAGCTGGAGGAGGAAGCTGGTTGTTATACGGCCAAAAAGAAGGAGGCGCACATGTTGATGACAAATTTGCGAAGCTGGTCATGCTCTGCCTTTTGTTGTGCATGCTCCGCTTTGAGTTGTGCATACGCCGCTGATAGGTGGTTGTATTT
Source organism: Populus deltoides (assembly GCA_015852605.2). Classification (NCBI taxonomy): domain Eukaryota; kingdom Viridiplantae; phylum Streptophyta; class Magnoliopsida; order Malpighiales; family Salicaceae; genus Populus; species Populus deltoides. Next base: position 13,167,131 of record CM027574.2, read on the forward strand.
TTTGGAGAGCTGAGTCGTGTGTTGCTGCAAGGCCACGAACTCCTTAGATTGGGTGCTCGATACTGATTGGGAGCTCCCAACGGTTGAAACACTACGGGCTGCCCGTAAGTTCTCGGCCGTAGTGTTGAAGAGCCCGTAAACCTGATTTTTATCGGGTCCACCAGACAATCCAACCTCCATCCATAAATGTGGATCGAATTCCGGATGGGTCAAAGGATCGTCCCCATATCTCTCCCTCAACCGGCTATTATAGGTCTCATGAAAATAAAAAAAGTAATCATCATATTCAATTCAATAAAAATAATAACTTACAAAATAAAATGATTGAACAAACATACCATGAAGTGTTGAGCACGGTTGTCAACGAACTGTTGCGCCCCCTTTTGACGGTCTTGACTCCGCACGTGCGTCTCCACAAACATCTCCATCGGGCTCGGCTCACGTTCAAGAGACGTAGCCTATAATGAAAAAAAGATTAATTAACAACAAATTAATTTAATGATATATTTCATTTAAATTAATCTTACCATTCGTTTCGCATGTGCAGCAAACGGAACAAAGCCGTCGATGTGCGTTGTCACCGAGCCATGAATTGGCCAATTCTGGTTGCCAGCACAGGACTATGAGCATCGTGTGAACCGCTCAGACGTCACGTGCTCAAGATAGCGTGGCCATATATCTTCCGGGATGTATATCGGTTTGAAATCCCTTCAAACCGCCACGTCGTTCCAGCCTTGGACCCCTATCTCTTGCGGTTTTTTTTGTCTTTTTTTATGCTTCATACCAAAAATCATGCAACATACTTCCATAGCGAGAAATTAGAAGTTGAAACATAAATTTTTTTCTAAAAAAATCTTGTATTGTTTTCAATGTTACCTAGTTGCTGCGTGATTTTCCATACCCTCCTCACAACTTTGTCACGCGCCCTGTCCCAGGCAAATTTATCTTTGTGTATAAATAATTAGATAAATAAAAATGATAATTTATTTACAATTATATTAATAAATTATTAGAAATAAGCTGGAAATTATAAATTAACACCTCAAATCTGTTAAACCATGCATCGATTTGAGGTATCCATTCAAGATGTCTGGATACCTGACTCCATTGAAATAATGGAATCTCCATCGACGATTTAAATGCCGATGATATTACTCGGGCTGCCTCAATGTTTGTGAACCTAAAAATAAATTAAATTTATGAAATATTGATTAGTTGTTCATAAATTATGTTATAATTTAAAAGAAAAAACTAAAACCTTAACAAACTTACATTGAAAGGTCGTCCTTCCACTGTGCCTCGTACTTACGGGTGAACTGATTCTGCTGCGAAGGCACGCCACCTCTGCACTGTGAACCCGCGCTGGAAGAGGCGGCATCGGTTGACGGTGTAGGTGGCATAGGTGCCTCTTCTTGAGAGGCACCTAAGGATACGTCCATCCTTCTTTGCTAGAAGAACTAGCTGCGACCATACGTGAGCGACCAGCTCTGGTTTTCGTTCTATGCATCTACACAATTGTATATGAATAATTATATAATTAAATTTGAATGTTAAAAAAAATTCGACAACACCTCCCCTATACTGGATACTACCCAAATCCACAAACCTGCAAATATTGACAAAAGCCACAACCAATTGACTCGGTCTATACTAATATTGTATATAACAAAACATCTATACATATAACATTCATACTAATTACAAGGTAAAATCAAAATTAACAACATATTCAATCATTATATAAATACAAACAATAAAAAATATTTAATAGATTAAAAAAAAACTCTAGACTAACAATTAAAATTTAATGCAAATAATTAAACACAAATCATGCAATAATGTAATAAAATAACTAATTATTCCAACATATTCAATTACTTATTCTAAGGTAAATTCAACATTAACAATTACAATTCAACAAATTATTCAATCATTATACAAATACAAACAATAAAAAATATTCAATAATTTCAAAAAAAAACTCTGGACTAACAATTAAAATTAATGCAAATAATTAAAGATAAATCATGCAATAATGTAGTAAAATTACTAATTATTCCAACATATTCAATTACTAATTCTAAGATAAATTCAATATTAACAATTACAACTCAACAAATTATTCAATAATTATGCCAATACAACAATAAAATATATTCAATAAATTAAAAAAAAAACTATAGACTTTAGAAATGAAACATGCTTATCTTAATAATGTGTTGATTTCAAGACTTTATCTACATTATAAAAATACACCAAAACAAAAAACATAAAAAAATAAAAATAGCTAAAACAATAAAAAACCCTTAAAGTAAAATGAAATAGAGGAAACACATACATTTTAATCTGATGAACATCCACAAGAACACTTGCTAGAGATTGTAGGTGAAAGCCTTGAAGAAATGAGAGGAAAAAAAATTGAAATTGAAGGTGAAGAACGGAAGAGATGAAAAAATGAACTGAAGGGGTGGTCGCTGGGATTTATAGGGCAGTTTTATTGAGCGATTTACCTACGGATATAAAAAAATATTATTTTAATTTATTCTATCGGTGACATTTCAAAAATCCGTCGGTAATTTTTGAATTTTGCACCAATATTTTTAATTAACCTCCATAGTTTTCGTTGTCCGTCAGTAATTTCGTCGGCAACCTCACACGGTCAGAGATGCATTTAATGCACCGCCCTTTGGTATTCGCACAGTTCATCGGTGATTTTGTCGGTAATATTACCCGCCAACAACTTACCGATGTACTTTATTCCATCGGGAATGCCGTCGGTGATTGTGGCATTTCAAGTAATTATTTTCGAACTCTCTGTGAAATGCTGACGGATTGTTATCCATCGGTATAGGCGTCGGTAATTGTAGCATTTTCAAGTAATTATTTTCGAACTCTCTGTGAAATGTCGACGGATTTTTTTCCGTCGGTATGGGAGTCGGTAATTGTGGCATTTTTCATAATAATAACAGTGCTTAAACAATACATATTTCGTGTTACAAAATATTTCATCCATAATCTATATTACATGAAAAAAGGGTTTTACACAGGGCTTTATCAATTGAATAGTCATCACCTTCATCGCAATCTTCAATATGGTCATCATCTTCATCGACATGTCTGGTAGAGCTCAAAATAACATTCAACTCCTCTGCGTCAACATGAACAAGACTATCATTGAAAACATGAAAATTTGAATTTTCTTTCAAGTCAATCGAATGAGCAACTCGATATGGTTCAACCAACTCATTAACTTGAAGGACTTCATCTCGCACACTTATGTCTTCGTTCTCATCCTTAACAAGCTCGACACGACCCCTGGGTTTCGTTTTTAAAACGGACAACCAATCCACTCTTGATCGATCTTTTCTAAAAGAAGGGGTGTATGTGTAATAAACTTGTTGACATTGCTTTGCGAAAACAAAGACATCGTTTACATTGCGGAGTCTAGCTTTTGAGTTGATTTCGACTAGACTGAAGTGCGGATCAACTCTGATTCCTCTGTCAGTCGTGTCATACCAATAGCATTTGAATAAAAACACTCTATTCTGCTCAGTATGGAAAACATATCCATTGATAAAATACCCGTTGTAACACTTAACGTTTCTTTCAGGGCCCAGGCTTAGTGAAGACAATGACTTAGCAGCACCCCTTCCCATTTGATAAACCTTGTATATAATGTACATCAATGAACAGTAAACAAGAATCACGTAATGACATGCATACAATAATTTTACAAGTGAGAATGAGTTTGTGATAGTGCTTACATGTGTTCTGAACCATGTGGCAAATTGTTCATCTTGTAATTGAAAGATTTGAGATTTGGTCAGCTGTGAGTTATTGGACAACAAATATTGTTGATGTTCCCTATAAGTGGTAATGAGTATATTATATTACATTATATAATTAATAGTATATTATTGACAAAGTTTAATTAGTATTACACATATATACACTTACTGAATAAAAGGTCTCAGCTTATCACAGTTAAATAGAACATAGTTATGTGCTTGTTTGAACTCCATTTTCGACAAATATCTTCCTCTTACAGCATTTTTAGGTGTGGGTCGTCCAGTATTGGAGAATATTGACAAGTTCCCACTAGAAGGCACTTCACCACCATCATCGTACCGTGGAACACGATTGATTCTCGTTCTCAGATGAGGTTTGAAATAGTACAAGATAAATGTTGAGATCTCCTCAACAATATAGGCCTCACATATCGAAGCCTCAACATGCGCCTTGTTCTTAACCTTTTTCTTCAGATTAAACAAGTACTTGCATTGAATTAATCAAGTATTTTCAATTAAGAAAAACATAGAAAATACTTTTATATATGAATTACATTATAATTGTAATATCTAACCGTTTGAATGGTTACATTCATCTATATTGGACCGGTCCTCCAGCTTTTGTCTCGGACGGTAGATGTATATGGAGATGCTCCATTGAGTAAAAAAATGATGGAGGGAATATCATTTCAAGTTTGCATAGTGTCTCGACGATATTCGTTTGAAGCCTCGCAATGTGCTCAACATTCAACTTGCTGGAGCATATATCTCTGAAGAAATGACTGATCTCCGTGAGTGCATCCCATATTCCCTTTGGCAACAAATCACGAAAAGCTAATGGGATGAGTGTTTGCATAAACACGTGGCAGTCATGACTCTTCATTCCATACAATCTGCAGCCCTCTATATTAACTAGCCTTGATATGTTCGATGCATGTCCATCCGGAAAACGCAGACTCTTAAGCCATTTGTAGACTAGCAGTTATGCGTTTTTCTCTAACACGAAGCTTGCTCTTGGTTTTGCGACCCGTGACTCATCATAAACCAACTCCATATTTTTAGGGTTACAGTATAAAGCTATATCCAATTTAGCCTTGATCCTTTGTCTTCCCCTTCACATCCATGATGGTGTTGAAAATGTTCTCAAACACGTTCTTTTCGATATGCATGACGTCAAGGTAATGGTGAAGCAGATTGGTCTTCCAGTAAGGAAGCTCTCAAAAGATACTTCGCTTTACCCAATTATGGGTCAAACTAAAACCAGAAAAATTTTGCTTACCTGATTGAAGGCCAACACAATGTCACCGTACTTTGATACAACATCATGCAATTCTTCACTAGAAAGACGCGGGGATGCAACATCTTTTTCAACTCTGCCAACAAAGAAATCTTTTCTGTTCTTTCTGTACCTGTGATTAAGTGGCAAGAAGCGATGGTGACAGTAAAAAAAGGAAGCTTTACCTCCATTTGTTAGTGTGAATGCCTTGTTGTTTTCCATGCAGTATGAACATGCTAGTTTCCTATGCGTGCTCCAACCAGAAAGCATTCTATAAGTTGAAAAATCATTGATAGGCCACATCAAAGCCACCCTCGTAAGGAAATTTTGTTTCCTCGATATATCATAAGTCAAAGCTCCGAAGGACCACAACTGCGCCAACTCATCAATCAACGGTCGAAGACAAACATCTATATTCCGGACCGGGCTCCTCGGACCTAGTATGACCATAAATAAAAACATGAACTTCAGCCTTATACACATCCCCGATGGCAAGTTATAAACTGTAAGTATGACCGGTCAACAAGAATAAGGAGCAGTAAATGACCTGAATGGGTTGAATCCATTTGTACACAACCCAAGACACACGTTCCTTGATTCAGCTAAAAAGTGAAGATGCACACTCTTAAAGTGTTTCCACGCTTCGCCGTAAGAAGGATGCACCATCGCTCCATCAACCGCATCATGTGATTGGTGTCATGTCATATGCTCAGCAGTTCTTGGTGATATGAATAACCTTTGCAGTCTAGATGTGATTGTGAAGTATCTAAGTTTTTTATATGCCACTAGAGTCTTTCCCCTACCAGTTCTCGGTTTGTAATGGGAATGCCTACATGTCATGCACTCGGTCATCTTAGCATTTTCAAGGTAGTATAACATGCAGAAGTTAGGACACATGTCAATTTTCTGGTATCCTAAACCGAGGGGTTTCATCATGGACTTTGCAGCATAGAAGTTCTCTTTCAGCCTGTTTCCTTTAGGTAAAATACTTCTCGCCCATTCAATAATCTTGTCATACCCGGCCTCACTCAACCCGTGATTTGACTTGATGGTGAACACCTATGCTACGGCCGATAATTTACTGTGGTTCGTGCAGCCATACCATAATGGTTCGTCAGAATCTTTCAACAAATCAAAAAACCTAGCTGCATCTGCATTAGGTTCTTCTTCTATAATTGGACATTGATTGACATTACCTTGATTCATTCTCATTGCATCCATAACCATATTCCTGTAAGGATTAATGTTGTCATTTGTCGTTTCATGCACGTTGCTAGCACTAGAAGTTGACCCAACCACCCTTTCTTCCATTCTCCTCTTACTAACAAATACTTCTTCTTGTGCATACCAATACTGGTAATTCTCCATAAACCCTTTGTGTAGAAGATGTATCGTTACAACATCTGGATGCAGATACTTTTTATTTTGACACTTCTTGTATGGACACCTAATACCGCCTCCAGTAAAATTTCTGGGAATAGATGTTGCGAAATTAATAAAACCCTAAACCCCGTTACAATAATCCATCATCCGCAATTCTTGGGGTGAATCTCGATACATCCATGACTTCTATTGAATCTCTATAAAATTATGATGACAACATGTATTAATTAACTAAGTTAGGTAAATAAATTTGCAAAAATATTGGTTTACCTCGAGATTATCCAACAAACCAATTACAACTTCTCATAAATATTAAATATTCATTATCAATTATCAACGTCTATACAAATTAATACACACACACACACACACACACACACATATATATAGATATAGATATCAATTTACAGAAATTACAACTCCGCAATACCATTGATGATAAAATTAAAACGGACCCATTAAACAAGCTATTAATTATTTCAAAACAACACATGTAATTCGGTAATTCAATAAGGTTTCAACAATTTACAAACAAATACAATCTTACAAAATCTAAAACAAACTATAACAAGTATAAAATTATACATTCATATACTACAAGTTTGTTTGAGAAATAACAATAAAACATGTACATCTACTAACAAAATACATATACTAAAAAAACAATAAAAACCATGATATTTAAATGTTAAAATTTAAAAAGATAGAATTAATTACAAAAACTTATAAAAATCCATCGGTAAATCAGAACACGGATGCTGTGACAAGAAGACTTCAAGATATATGACTTGTTGTGCTAAGAAGAGGGAGATTTGTTTGTATTTTTTTTTTGGGCACTGGTTGTTTGCAGTTGGGGAGAGTTGAGATGAGGAAGAAGAAGGAGAAATAGGGGAGGATAGGGTCGAGTGAGAGGGGATATATTAACTTTTGCCGACAGCTTCACCGACGGACTATTCCGTCTGTGATTCCATCGGCTACTATGTCAGCAAACAGGACACGTCACCGTACGGTGCTGCCGTTTTGAATTCGTCGGTGATTCTGTCGGCATTTGCATCGGTGAATCAGTCACATCACCGTACGGAGCTGACATTTTGAATCTTTGGGTGATTCCGTCGGTAAAAAATACCTGCAATAACCTCCACGTCAGCGAACCACCCTCTTTTTTTAAATTCTCAACATTCTGTCCGTAATTTCATACCGATGGATTTTGCCGTCGGTATGTAACGATGAAATTACCGACGGAGTAAAGTCTGTCGGTAATGGCGACCCCAAATTACCGACAGAATTATTTCGTTGGCAATTCCGTTGGTATTAAGCGAATTTCTGGTAGTGGCCCCCACTCTTGTGGCTGGTTAATATATGTTTCCGCCACTCGTATGGCCAATTATTATTTATTTTTCCCCACTCCTATTGTCGGCTATACACATCCTTGCCCCTACTTATGTGGCTGACAATCGTCATCTGCCCCTATTCATGTGGTCAACTCTTATAACAACAAGATTCATATACAAAGTTAATCTTTGAATTTCTTTTTATCCAACCTGATAACAATGATGCAAAATGCATAATGTCATCATATAATGCTATGACATGAAACTGTTATGTCAACGTTAGTCTAATTCCTTAAACTCTTAGATATTCCCTTTTCATTTATTATTATTCGGTAATAATCAATAAGAATTAAAAATATAACAAAATTTTGAAAGGACAAGGATGAGGTGGTATACACCTACATGTTCCTCTTAATGGTCTTGTTCCGCTAGCTTGTGATCTCGCAGCCGATGCCTCTTTTATTTCATACAAGGCCATCATTAAACATCATTCTTTATTTTCAAGGTTTTCCCATCATTCTTTATATTCACATTAATTCATTTTTAACGTTTCTTATCAACTTACAAACATCATCATACAAAATGTATATAAAATTTTCATATCTACACTAAACCATTATTTCATGTTCACATGGCTTTCCATTTACCTGAAATGCATAGACTTTTCTAAGCTAATACCTTAACCCATGCTGACCTCATCTTAATTACTATATATAGGACTCTATATTTTATTATTTATATTTTTGTGGCAGCCCAAATCAACCCCTTCATACTCTAGTAGCCTTGCTTTTTGTTTTTTAGAGACATTTTTTATCCCTAAACAACTTTACACCCAAGGCTATCACTCTAGCCCCTTTTTTTAAAATCATTTTGGAGGGTTAATTAGTCCCATAAACACTAACTTTCAGGGTTGTTACAGTAGCCCTAAAGTCTCTTAAAAGTAAGTCCCTCTAATAAACTCCTTTTCCTTTTAAATTATGGGGTTGTTTTGGCAACCCCTATTCCATTCTTTAGAGGCATTCAACACATCAAAATTTACATATTTATATTCATCAATAACAACCCTTACACCCCTTTAAATATTGTAATACGAATTAACCCCAAATTACTTTAATACATCCATCTATCTTACACAATTGTAAGAGTTCTTTCATCTTGATCAATCATAATGAATCAACTCATTGTAAATTATAGGTCTCACCTTTCCCATGGTGGCTGTAACCACCACTTCTCCCCCCTTAAGATTTTTTCTTCCTCTTATATCAGCAATACCTATAATTTTAGTCCTAAACATGTCTATTCTTTAATTCCTTAACTAAACATGATGTTCACTAATTTTTAATAATAGAATCTTTTAAGAATTCAAGAAACCCCTTCTTTCCACACTTTCTCATGTATTAACTTAATTTCCTTAGTGATGTGTTAACATCCCTCATTACATACAAGAATTAACAAGAATACCCCTACAATTTTCTTCCCTTGGCCAAACCAAGGGATCCTTGTTTCTCTTGGATTTTCTTCAATTTTCTTGTTTCTTTCACCTTTTTACACATCCCAAACTCAATTATTTATTAAATTCCAAAGGACTAATGATTTTTCCAATTCTTGCATGAACCCTAGAATTCAAGATTTGGGTTTTTTTTTTCCTCATCTTTCTACAAATTAGCATACAAAAACCCATTCTAATTCATTACATAACGTTGGTAAGCCTAAATTCACATGATTTAATATAAGAACATCCTTCTCCATATGAAACCTAAAGTTCACTGAACCTAAAGATTATGATTTCCTAGGGTTTTCTTTTTTAATTTGTGAAAATTTCTCTCACTAACAACACATAATCATCATTCTATGTATTTTTTTTGAAGAATCAATAATTTTCCCAATTTCTATATGAACCCTAATTTCACAATTTTAGGGTTTTCTTATTTTTATTCAAGAATCACATGATTATTCATAACATCATTGTTTAGAGAACTTACCTAGGATTATTTAAGTGATAGAACCTTCTAATTGTTGCTTCTACCAATCCTTCTTCTTCTCCCTATTTATTTTCTTCCTAGCCATGATTCTGTTCTTTCTTCTTTCTTCTTCCTTCAAAACTTGCTCTTCAATCAAAATTTCTCTCCCTCACCTACGGTTTGGAATCTCCCTCCTCCTCGTCCTCTTTTTTTTTTTTCATTTTTTAATCAGAGAAGACTTACAGAGTAGGTTCCTCTTCTCTACCAACCTATCCCTTCTATACAAATATTCAACCTCCCTTAAGGAAACCATTCGGTTTCTTCATTTTTCATTATTTATTTATTATCATTATTATTTTATTCATATATATATATTAAAAGCCAGGGTTTACAGTAACTAACCCCTTCTTGACTGTATGAAACATGTGTATATTTTTGAATTCTTAGTTTTTTTTTTTTAAAAGCTAGATGGTGACTTTATTTTCTTTTAACTTTGAAGGTCCAATATTCATGTTGGGTGGTGACTTTATTTTGTTTTAACTTTGAAGGTCCAATATTCATGTTGGGTGGCAATAACATGATAGCTCTACTGGGAATACTAGGGTTAAACCTATATATATGTGCTTTATCTTTTAATACCTTTATTGCTTTTCATAGTTATTTTATTCATGTTGTTTAATTTTATGATTTTATTTAATTTGAGTTGTTTACTATTGCATTTATTTTAATTTGCTAGATTAAATGTGCATGCATATTATTTTTGAGTTTCATGAACTTCACAAAATCCTAACAAAAACTATAGACCTATGGCTGTCCTTTTTAGAATTAGATAGAGAGATTTATATGGCGAGTATAATTATAGACCTAAGGATTTTTTTGAAAATCCTAACAAAAATATTATTATTTTTATTTATCCACAACCATTCCAAACAAATTCATGGTTCAACTATCTCGGACCTTTACTATTATATCACCATTCAATAATAGAATTCAACAAAAAAAATTTATATCATGCACTTAATCATAAAATTCTTAACAATCAATGTCATAAATGCAATTAACCACTTTTATTTAACAGTTGGGTTTCACCCAACATTTCATTAACGGTCAAATAAATTGGTTTTCTATGCAATGTTAACTCCACACAAGTTTATTTAAATCAAATTACATATTCTAATCATCATACAAATTGATGCTACCAAACAATTCCTGGGCACTAGCCTTATTACTAGGTAACTAGTTCATTAACATAGCCCATCACTAGGCACTAGCTTGATTATCGGGTAACTAGTTCCACAACATAGCCCATTACTGGGTAACTAGTTTTTCAATGTAGAATTTCTTGCCTTTACAGTCAAAGTCAATTATAAATATTTTACCATCATTGTGATCAATCACCTTTCATAACATATTATGTGTTTTTTGCCTATGCATTTAATTACAACACATACTGATTTCTATCTCAAAGGCTTGAACCTTCAATTATTAATAATAATACACAACATAACCAAATAATCATTATAAATTCAATAATTACAAAAGCATGTTTAATTAAATAAATAGGGCAGGATGAGTCAATCTCTTACCTTAAACTCTTAGTGCACATCTCTTGCTACTGTATGTCCTCTTTCGGTTGTGCTTCATACACACCTTAATGATATAAATTCAATAACTCATCATCTTTCATTATACTTTCTATAAAACACAACATAATTATAAAGCATTTATCCCATTAATTCGATTATATTCAATTTCAATGTTAAATTTCATTCCAATAATCATATTAATCATATTATAATGCATAATTATACCTAATGATAAGCATTAACTCATTCAACCATGTGGCATATTTCAACAAAACATTTCAACTTATATTATAAGTAAAACACTTTAATTTCCTTTAAACCCATTATAATTGTCGTTAGGTTCAAAACATGCTTTTTATGATAAATCAATTTCTCATTCAATATTTCTCAAACCAAGCTTAAATTTTTTTTTTTTGTAAACTCATTATTTAGTTAATCTAAATGGTGAAGTTATCCATTATCATGTTTAGCATAACATATCCAACCTTAAGATAAATCCAACTATTAAATTGTCCTATATAAGAAACCAAATTGGATTGATCTAAAAATTTACAGACATACTGTTTTGGGAGAAAACTTTCTAGTCAGAGTGTTGGTTTCTGCTCTCCACCATTTAGAATTTATAAAACAACTGGAATAACAACATATCCAAACATGAACTTGATCCAATTATAGATGAAGGAGAAAACAACTGGCAACTAAGATTGTCCAGAAGGGTGTTTTTCTGTAATTGTTTACTCTAGAGATATCTCTCAAACTGAGAATGATATATCATATCCCACCAGTGAGAAAGTGGAGGACATTGGGCAGAACAACATATCCAAAACTCAACCTAATCCAATAGTGGAAAGCAGTGATATGGCTGTCGTAATGTCTACCATCAATGTGTTTTCTCTCTAGTTTCTCTCTAACTCTCTATCTAATGATTTAGTAGACTATGTGTTAGTAGACTCATTGTAAAATTTTATTTTTCTGTTAATTGTAATTCTCATTATTTTGATTGCTTTTTATTAGTTTTGAATCCTTTTTTTATTGATTTTTTTTCTTCAATTTCAACCCTTGCCACTTGATTTTATTTGATTTTTATATCAAATATGATCCTTATTCTTTTTCAATTCCATCCTTTGTCATTTTATTTCATAATATTTTTATATCAGATTTGATCTTTATTCTTTTAATTATTTGTTTGTTTTGTGTTAGATCCTTTTTTGAAATTGATTTTTGTTTTTTAACTTTATCATTCAACATTAAATTGATTAAGAATTAAACTTCGTAATATTTTTCGGTGTCATGATCTTCGTCTCATGATCAAAGTCACGGGTAAGAAATGTTAACCCATATTGCAACCGATACTTTTTTTTAAAAACATTTGTTTACATATATTTAAATTTTTTTTAATATTGAGTTTATTGAAAATTGAGTTTTTTTATTTGCTTTTGATGATAACCCAGCCTCACGACCCGATCACAAATTTAACATGCTTACTCAGATTGGCTCGAGACTTTTACATAAGTTTATTCTTACATCAAATTTAATCTCCATTCTTTTAATTGCTTTTTTCTTTGCTTTGGATCTATTTTTGAAATTGATTTTTTTTTTTTAATTTTATTATTCAAAATTGAATTATCGAGAATTGAGTTTCGTAATTTCTTTTAATGTTGTTATTCCGGTCTCATGACCCAGGTCAAAGGTATGAATGTTAACCCGAATTGATATCAATCATTATATATATATATATATATATATATATATATATATATATATTTTCGCATCAATTTTCTTTTTTGATTTCATCATTTAACATTGATTTTATTAAAAAATGAGTTTCTATATTATTTTTTAATTTACTTTTATGAGGTTGACTTGGCCTCAGGACTAATGTCATGAGTTTGTCATGCCAACTAAGATTGATTCAAAATTGTTTTTTTTTTATATTTTTTTTATATTTTTTTCAATTTACTCCTTTAACATTGAATTAACTTGGAATTAGCTTCCAAATTTTTCTTCTTCTAGCATTCGTTTTTTTTTTTGCCGGTCATGGTTATTGTTTTTTCTCTTTAGACTAACATTTATTATTTTTTTAATCATATAATTAAATTAAACCATCTTGTTGGATCTAATAATGCATATAACTCAGGTCATATAATTTTTGTATAGGATGTCTAAACATCTTTTTTAAGTTAAAAAAACCGACGCGGCTTGCGGTGAAATAAAAACCACCTATCTAGTCTAATTTTATAAAATGTGGTGTTGTTAAGAGTGTTTTTCTTTACATACTTTGTTATATTTTTTGATAAAATAATAAACTAAAAATATATTTAAAAAATAGCAAAATTTTAATAAAAATACTATTAGAATTCACGGTTTTCACAAAGACGTACTGGAAGCCCGGCTTCAAGAAAGGATCTATCAGTAGTAAAAAGGGTGGAACAAATTAGAAGCTCTGGTATTTGGGTCAAATTACCATAATAATAACACTTCAAAAGTGATTAGCAGACAGAAATACGTGATGCCAAAGGGACATGAAGAACAAATCTGCCCTGTTTGCTGACTCCATGAAGTAGTACGTACCACCGTAAATTTTGTTTTACAAAATAGAATTTTCTCCCAAAAGCACCATATTAAGAATGAAGTCAGAAAGGATATGCATGATATAGACTGCTGAGAAAAAGGAAAGAAGGATGAGAAGGAAAGACTAAATCGAAGAATATGAGAAAATCAACACCACCTTTTCTAAAGCATGCACCGATTCTTCGCAGCATCAGAGAACTTCCATGGTATTCCCTGTTATTGTTTTTTTTTCTAGGTTTATGTGGCTGTGTAGGACCAACAAACAAAGATTTATTTGCATTTGTTTTGTCTTGATTGTTTTTAAATTCTTTTTTTTTTCCCTAGGACACGAGAACATGAAGCCGCGCGTATTTATTAGACCCCCTATTCCTCCTAATCACCACGTCTGTATTATTTTTTAAATATATTTTTTGATCAATGCTATTTTATTAAAAATCTTGACAAAGCATGTTAGAAAGGAAAAATACCTCGTCGTTGCAGCATTTCAATTGCTAGAGCATTACTTGTTAAACAGGAGACGACAAGACGCGAGGGATGTTAAGCCGTCCGTACAAACCTGGAAGCTACGGTCGAGATCTCAGTTAGCTAGAATAGCTAGGGTCGGGACTTAGGGTTGGTTCTTCAGGGTGAGATCTGGGCAGAGAAAATAGGAGAAGAGGGTCCTGTCAACGTCCCGTATCTAACGTAGAATCTTTGGCCCCAAGCCTTGACTTTTGTGTCATTTCGCACTCGTGATCCATCTCCCTCCCTCCCTCCCTCGTTTTTCGTTACTTTCAATGTACTGATTCCACGTGGTATTCGTAAGCCGTCACAGTTACTGTTTCCGTCGTAGCCGCTGGTGGTTGGCAGTGGCTGTCTTTTCATTTTAACCGTGTATGTAGTAGAGAGAGAAGCGTAGACTCGGTCACTGGAGGCTAGAGAAGCCACGAATCTACAGGCGATGCTGTTAAAAAGTAGTGCTGTTATTTCATGGTCAATCAATTCTTTTTCGTGAATTTTTCGTTTCAGTCTTATTAAGGGATTTCAGAATTGTGCCAAAATAATTTGAGAGGTTTTGTTTAATGGTAAGACAGTAAGGAAACGTTTGTTTCGCGTCAATATTTTACATGTTTGTCTCCGCTAAAAAAACATAAGTTAAAGTAAAATATTTTCAGTAATATTTTACAGTCCGTTTGTTTGCTGAAAAATAATTTTTTTTAAAAGTGAATTATAGAAAAAATAAATTTCAGGAAAATATTTTCTGATGTTTGGTAATGTAATAAAAAATAAGTTGAAAAACACTTTCCAGTATTTAGTTATGTTATGAAAAATGAGCTGGAAAATAACTTATTAATGTTTTATTTTTCTCAAGTTTATTAAAATAATGAGGAACAAATCTTACAAATTAAAAAGTTGAATGAGAATGAAATTAAAAAAAATATATAATTTCATAATTATCTCAAATAAAATAAATATAATCAAAATAATAGATATTAAATCTAAAAAATTAAAAAAAAATGAAAGATGAAGAAATTAAAATAATAATAATTAATATTTCATAAATTATTTCAAATAAAATAAGTATCAATCAAAAGAATGAGGACCAAATTTGATAGATAAAAAATTTCAATAAAAAAATGATAAGGAAAAAGCAAATAGCAATTATAAAAATAAGGACCAAAATTAATATAAAAATTAAATTTTACGAGATGAAATTGAAAAATAAATATTTAAAACAAATTATATATAGCAATCAAAAGTTTGAGGATCAAATTTGATATAATCAGCAAATAATGACATTTCTAAATTTTTCATAACTTCCGGAAAGTGTTTTCCGCTCAAATTTTCCAGGAAAACACTTTCCTGAAAACCAAGCCAAATTTTCTTTTGACTGGAAAGTATTTTCCATTGACTAACTTTCCTAATGTGGCAAACAAACACAGGAAAATTTGAAAAGTGGTTTCCCGAAAACCACTTTCCGGAAAACAAACACAGCCAAAAGGAAAAATATTTTCCTGGAAACTAAACCAAATTTTTCTTTGACTGGAAAGTGTTTTCTATTGACTAATTTTTTTAATGACAAATAAATATAGAAAAGTTTAAAAAATAATTTTCTAAAAACTACTTTTCAGGAAACAAATATGTCCATTCTCTTCCCTTCCTCTCTTCTCGTATGCCTTGGAGCTCAAATTCTTACCAGTGAAGACTTCAAACTTCACTGCACGTAAGTCCCCCCCTCTCTTTTGATTCATGCTATATCTGTGCTCTAAAACCCTCTCTTTCTTTTCAAAAGACACAGATCTGAAGCTTACGCCATTGCTCACAAACAAATTCCACTGTCAATTTTTCAACCTCCACAGCTCCATTTCTGTACCTCTCTCTCTCTCCCTCTCCGGCTCAGCTAAATATGATAATAGTGGATTGTATTTTGAGACACTAATTTCTGTTTGATTTCAAGCTTAAATGGCTGCATTTTTCGTGCGTTCTGTTTTGTGGCTTAGATTATTTTTACAGTAAGTGAAAATGCAAGAAAAAGGAAAATGGGTAATTAATTATCAATTTACCTCTAAAATAATATCACATATATTATTTTAGAATAATTTTAGAAATTTATTCAATCAAGTTTTTATTTGATTGTTTCTAGGTCTCGATTTGTAATCTCCTGTTTTAATTATATTTTAATTTTTAATTTCTAAAATTTATTTACAATCAAGTCACACTTGATTAATCATTTCATTTAATTTTTGACAATTGATTTTTATGTGTGTGTAACTTTAGGTTTCCTAATAAGTTGGTCTAAAATAAATCACAATTTTAAATAAAATAAAATAAATTAATTTATTATCAATTTAATAATCGATTGATTTATATTTGAAGATCAAGTATAAAATATAACAATTTTTCATGATTCTTCAAATATTAGGAAAGTCATAAGTGAAATGACTTAACCTTTAAGTGATCAGTTTTTAGTGTAATTATTATTCTTTCATTAATAATATTTTGATTTAGACATTACAGCATGAAGTTTGTCTACTATGTCAAATTATATTTGTTCTCAATACCATAATCATCGATTGATTTATATTTGAAAGATTTTCAAATCTTATTTCATCTTATGTAAGGATTTATAATCAATATTATTTGAGAACAAATGAAATATTTTCTTCATTTCACCTAGGATGATGAGTTTTCTCTTGATTTCTTAAATACCTTCATATTGTTTATGTTATATCTAATATTTGTTCATTTCTTACCCTTAATTAGGACAACATGTAGTATGATCAAAACATAACACTCTTTATATAAGATAATTTAGTGATCTCAAGTCTAAGGATCACTTACATAACCATCATGTGAACCTTTCCATGGAGACAAGTGATCTCTGCATATGAAATTTTCATACAGGTCAGTTCAATGTACATGTCATTTAACAAGTACTTACATATTAGTTCCAAGTATCTCTCATACCTTAATTTGAGAGAACAACTGCTTGATTTAATAAAAATAAAGAACATATTATGTACTCGTCTTAATAGTTTTAATTAATGTCTAGTCTTAGAGCGTGTTTGGTATTGTGGTTGCTGTTGTGGTTGCGGTTTGTAAAAAGCAGTTTCATAAAAAGTACTTTTTGTGAGGTTGATTTTTAAAAAAATTGGTGTTTGGTAAAAACTGTGGTTGAAGTTGTGGTTTTAAAAAAAAATAGTTTTAGGTGTTTGGTTACAAAACTGTGGTTCAACAATTGTGGTTGAAAAAAAGCAGTTTTGTGTTTGGTAAAAACTGTGGTTCAAAAAAAAAATTCTTGTATTTTGTTAATATGGTTTGTGTTTTATATTTGATTGGAATTAAATATTTGATTGGAATTAATTAAAATGACATGTATAGACACATATATATAATTCCAAAACATAGGTGTTTTGTAATTATGATTACATAACAAAATGAAAAATTGTCATACATTAATGTACTCTTTTATTGTTCCATCAAACTATTGGCAATTCCATCGCGTACAAAATCC
Organism: Populus deltoides; assembly: GCA_015852605.2. NCBI lineage: Eukaryota > Viridiplantae > Streptophyta > Magnoliopsida > Malpighiales > Salicaceae > Populus > Populus deltoides. The sequence continues at coordinate 13,185,021 of CM027574.2, forward strand.
ATACGTGAAGGCCTCTGTGAGCCTTGAACGGCCGGGCCCGAACAAAGATCGTCGGGCAAAAAGTCATCCGGAATCAAATTGGGGTTGCGATCATACTTTCGAAAAAAACTGCATCATCTTGCGCTCTCCTTCTAATATAATTATGTAGTGCCATTGATGCAACTACAATTTCAACTTGTGTTTTGTATGGATAAGCAGGCATGTTTTGCAAAATTCTCCACCTCTGTTTCTATACCCCAAAAGAACGTTCGATCACGTTACGTAGTGACGAGTGTGCACGATTAAACACTTCTTTCCGACCACTTGGTTGTCCACGACGTCTAAATTCTTGGAAGTGATACCTCTCGCCTTTGTAGGGACCCAAATATCCATACTCGTTTGGATATCCAGCATCAACCAAATAGTATTTTCCTGAAAAAAATAACATTGTAATTTTAAACAAAACTAAAAAAAATAATTATATTCTTTCAATTACCCAATCTTCAATTTAGTCAAAATCATAACCTTCTGGAGGTTTTGGAAAATTGATAGTGCTATTGTCAATAGCCTCCAGAAAAATACGAGTATCGTGTGCACTGCCTTCCCATCCTGCCCACACGAACATGAATTGCATGTCGAAACTACAAGCGGCCATTACATTTTGTGTTGGTACACCTTTTCTTCCAATAAATGGAATCGATTTGCGGTGATGCACGCATGCACGAACATGTGTTCCATCAATTGCCCCAACCCAATTCTACATGCCACAAAAACATTTATAGTACTCATATAAACATTTACAAAATATTTCATACTCCTCCGAACAACTTAATTAAACTACTTAATTATATATATATAAAAATTAATCTTACCTTGAAATGTGGCATAAATCTTGGATTCATAGCAATTTCTCTTGGTGTGCTCGTAAATTGTGGATCTACTGGTTTTATGATTTCTACAGCAAACAAACGTAATGATTTAAGCACTTCTTTAAAACATCTACTAACGTTTCACCGATCTTTGGAATCTTTCCTGCACTTGTCTATTTGATGCCCCAACTGCTATTGTAAATAGAAACATTGCCACCTTTTCAATAACGCTCATTTTTCTTGACGGTTTTAAGCCATGGTGCGTTTCCAAGTCGGTGCACAAACTCAACAAAGTTGTTACGCGTCCATCCTCGAACATGTTAACACTTCGTTTCCAATGACCTCTTAAAACCTCCGTCAACCAACGCATCCCTGTGTTATAGAAAACCATACATGGTTCTTTATACATATAATTAATATAATACGCGTTTATAGCTCCAGCTGTGCATAAATTTAATTTTTTCCTATCAAAATGCCTCCTTATAATAAATGCATCGTCATCATCACTATCACCATCAATGTCGGCATCATCATCATCGTCGGCATCATCATCGTCGTCGTCATTATTGTCGTCGAGTCGTTTCCATTACTATCATCTCCGGCACCATCAATCGAAGCACCACTAACTCCACAACTAGGATAATTAATTTGATCTACAATCCGGTTCATTACATCATCATAATTACCATCGAAATCTTCATTAAATATGTTATTAAATCGTGGATCATCCATAAGTTCAATTACATGGAAACAAAAACAAAATTATATGTTGTTAATAAAAATATTTAAATAATTAAATAACATTCAATAAAAATACTATCATAGAGTTGGTGCGACATAAGTTTTTTTCCATACCTGTAAAGCCAGCAAAAAAGAAGTATTCTACTTGCTTGTATTTGGTGCAATTGAAAGGTTTTAGAAGCTTGTTATAGAAAGCTATGTCATTGTAAAATATGATGTACACATTCCTCTTTATATAGAAAATTTCAATCCTCTTTACGTATATTTTACAATTTTTCAGCTTTCAAAATCAGTACATTCACATGTATGCATGTGCTGTAAAAGTAGCATATAAATCATCTTTTACAGCACATGCATTCATCTTTTACAGCACATGCATGTACACCATCCTGTCATGTTTAAAGGAAAAAAAACAGAGCTAAAACTCACTGAACCAGTAGGAAGACAAGCAACACAGAAAAGGAAGAAAAAGCAACAACATTAGTCCCATCACAGCTCACGGCAACCATGCAAAAAACACAAACAATTACTGCAAAAGGGGTTGCTTTTTCAGACCTCACAAGCTAACAGTAGCTGCCCATTCCTAACAATTACAAGTCACTGAACCAGTAGGAAGACCATCAACACAGAAAAGGAAGAAAAAGAAACAACATTAGTCCCATCACAGCTCACGGCAACCATGAAAAAAACACAAACAATTACTCAAAAGATGTTGTTGTTTCAGACCTCACAAGCTAACAGTAGCTGCCCATTCCTAACAATTACAAGTCACTGAACCAGTAGGAAGACCATCAACACAGAAAAGGAAGAAAAAGCAACAACATTAGTCCCATCACAGCTCACGGCAACAATGAAAAAAACACAAACAGTTTGCAAAAGATGTTGTTGTTTCAGACCTCACAAGCTAACACTAGACAGCCAAGGCAAAAACAGTATGCAACACGTCAATCTCTAGCTAACCAATTGAAAAAATTACTGCAAATGAAAGATACACAGCAGCATGTGTTATGAAACCTCATGGCAGCAAAGAAAGAAGGATCAACAGTAAAGGTAAATTAGAAGCAACAATCTATCATTTTTTATTTGCCTTGGTTCATTTTTATCCCCCCCCTCTCCCATTTGGACAATGAATCCTAAAGGGGTAAACAATGCAAAGAAAATATCATCAAATATTCCCTCCTTCAGCACACATAAATGTCAAAGCATATATCTTGGTTTCTCCTTTCATGCCTAATCTAACAGTTGCTAACAAATTGAAAAAAGTACAGCTAAGGAAAGAAACACAGCAGCATGTATTATTATTCCCAAGACCTCCGGGCGAAGAAATACAAATATATAGTTAACAAATCGGTTAAGGTAAATTACCAACCAATTCCATTAAAATGTCAACCATTGAACATTAACCATTGAACATTGTAATTCATTGATAAAATACAACATTACAACCAACAATTTCTCATACAAGTCTGTTAAATCCTGTAAAGCAGTTTAATAAATATAACAGTACATCAATTACCGCAAATACAATGCCTCGAACAAACTTCGGCAAATGGAAACTACTCTTTTAAAAACCGGCATCCCATTACTCTGCAACAATAAAACAAAACATGTATAAATATTGTAAGCACTTGAACATACTTAATTGATTAACAGTTAATATACTTTAATAATACCTTGTCAGCTAAGCACGTTTACTTCGTTCATACATTCGTTGCAACCATCGCAACTTCTGTTGCATATCGCCCATACTGGACCACATTTCTCTTTTCCTTCTTAGACTAAGATACTCCGTAGCGAAGTCATGAAAATCATCGTCAACTGAAACTCCAGGAATGGAGTGCAGCTCAGCCATGACCTCGGGAATGCTACAGCCTTCACGATCCATATTAACAGACGTCGAATCATCTTAGTTGACATACTCTCAAGTAGATGATTGCACCTTGTCAGCAACTTAACACCAATTCCAGATGTTTTCTTAAACATCTTAACATCCATATTAACAGATGTCAGCACCTTGACATGCCCTGCTTTCAGTGAAACTCAGGGTTTGCATCATTGGCTGGCAGCACAGTAATTAAAAAAAAACAATGAAAGCTGAGACTTGAAGACATAAAAGCAGAAAGATAGAGAGCATCAGATCGGTTTTTTTTCAAGCATATAAATCATAAGAACCCATAGTCTGAGCATTCAACAATTAAAAAGATTCGTCATTTTCCTCTCCAGATTGAAAAAAATAAATTCAAAGAATTGTTTAAATCAATGCAATAATTAGAAGAGGGGAAGATAGAGGGGGTTTTTGGAGAAGGTTCACGGCGGTTTAGGGCTGGGTTTTTCAGAAAGCCATTAGTGTCCCTTTTATAAAGATTTACAAATCAAAAATTTGTAATCGAGCATGCAGCAGCAATGAAATTTTTCATCTAAAAAACTGAAAAATAAAATGGAGATGAGGGAGGAACTTACCTCAGTCTCTGCGTTTTTGTGCTGCAAACCCCACCAGGGTGTTGGGTTTGTGTTCTGCAAAATAAAAAACCCATTACAGAAATTAGATTTTGAGAAACATAAAAGAAATTGACAAAGGGAACGGACAGTACCTGGTATCTCGCTCGTGGACCTTTCCCGGGACCAATCTCTTGGTTTTTTTTCTGCAATTGTAACAATGGAGGGACGGATCGGTGACGGTTGTGTTTGAATGGACAGAGGGGAAGAAAAGCTTGTCTGGCGTTGGTGGTTAGGGCAAGTTTGGTGGTGAGAGAGAAAACCGCATGAAGGAAACTGGTAGATCAACACAACACTGCTTTCTAGTGAATTTTTTGGGTTTTTTTTTTACCGTTGGGAAGAGTTTATTGCAAATTGATGAGGGTCGAGAGAGAACAGTTGGGAAGCAATTGGAAATTGTCGGTGATGAGAGAGAGCAGAAACGAATGAAAAGCAAAAGATAATTGCTTTTCATTTTTTGTATTTCAAACGCAGTTTCTAATGGGACCCACGCCAAATTAACCTGTGGTTTGTAGTTAACCAAACAGGTGTAATACTGCTTTTTTATTAACCGCAGCTGCAGAAGCATTGCCAAACACCATCTTAATAGAGCATTGACCATGAACACTTAAGAACAATACTTTGATGCTATAGAATTCTTATAATTATAACAACTTTATAATTTCATTTGTAAAGTATTTTTGCCTCAAGAACTTTATCTTTACTCTAGATTCATTAATTAAATATTAGATTCATTAATCAAATATTTGATTAATATTAAAGATCAATAAGTCTTTGTTAATATATATATATATATATATATATAGTTAATGCCACGTATACACTAATAATCTCCCATTTGCACTCAAGCCAATCACTCATGTATTAAATATCATATCGTTCTACTTAATGATAAGGCTGAGCATTTCCGATTCGGTCCGTTTTTAAACCAAAATAAACAACCAAACCGAATTTTTTTTAATTTTTTAAACTGAATCGAACCGAAAATCGGTTCCAACTGATTAATTTCGATTTGGTTTGGTTCGGTTTTTTTCCCTTCCAAACCGGTTCAAACCCAATGGTCCTTTACCAACAATGTTCATCCTCTTCCTCCTCTGGAATACAAGAACCCGCTTGAAAAAGAAAAATAAATGTTGGCCTCTATTAGAACCATCATCACAACCAAATCCAATCCACATTGTAGATCAGGTTGTCTACCACAAATCGTATTTTGTTCCAGTTTCCTTCACCCCACGATGCGTCATTAATGTTAAGGAAACTCATCATCAGATTCAACAAAGGGAAAACCCAAAAATCAGAGAGGGGAAGAACAAGAAACAACAAGAAAAGGAGAGAGAGGATCGGGGTTCCATCCACCAGATCCAACAAAAACAAACAAACACACATCTCTCATAAAAAAGCCATTGTTGATTAATCTCTGCTTTCTCAAGAACCTGTGCTTTCCAAGAAGAAGCCACAGCAAGACAAAAGTCTTAGAGCATCTCCAACCCAAAAAGCTAAATTGAAGAGCTAAATTGATAAAATGGCTTTTTGAATAGTGTAAATATAACTTTTTAATTATATGCATTTCAATGGTAAAAAGTTATTTAGAAAAGCCATTTATATTTTAATATATTTCATGTTAAATTAATTTTAATATAATTATATAACTAATTTAGATATTTTATATATAATATAATTATGATGTTATTAATTATATAATTAATATGAGTAATTTATAAAATTAATGAAATAATATGAAAGTTAAAAGATATAATTTAAAATTAAACTTAAAATTTATCTCCAATCAAAAACATATTTCTTTAAAATTCATCATGAATCATTCTAATTTTAATTTTTATGATGCTTTTGATTTTGATGATGACACTCCTGTGTTCGCTTTTCAAGTTGCTACCGTTGTGGTTGCTGAAGAAGAATCGAATAATCAAGGGCGGAGAACAGGGCATCGTGGCTCTATTCCTGGTCATAATATTGTCAATCGTAATAGAAAGGAAGGTAAGTTAAGGTTACATAATGATTATTTTGCAGAAAATCCTAAATTCACTGAAAGTTAATTTCGAAGAAGATTTAGGATGAGTCGTTGTCTTTTTCTTTGGACCGTAAATGCAGTGGAAGCTTATAATCCATATTTCAAACAAAGGACAGATGCTCTTGGTGTTCTTGGTTTATCTTGCCTTCAAAAGGTTATTGCAGCTTACAAAATACTTGCATATGGTATTCCTGCAGATCTTACTGATGAATATCTTCGAATTGAAGAAACCACTTCGATAGAAAGTCTTAGAGCTTTCGTCAAAGCAATCGTAGAAGTTTTTGGTGATTGGTATCTAAGGGCACCAAACGAGGCCGATATTTTTCAATTATTATCAATTGGAGAGCAGCGTGGATTTCCAGGGATGTTAGGGAGCATTGACTGTATGCATTGGAAATGAGAGAAATGCCTAATTGCATGGCATGAGATGTATACTGGTCATTGTCGTGAACCAACTATAATTCTAGAGGCGGTGGCTTCACAAGATCTTTGGATATGGCATGCCTTTTTTGGGATGCCTAGATCATTAAATGATATTAATCCTACTTATTTTAGATTTGAACTTCTTATGTTATCATAATTTTCAAGTTTTTTTTTCCATTATGGTTGTTATCTTTTAAGTTAATTAATCCTTCTTATTATTGTTAAGTGTTAGAGGAACTTCAAAAAAGTATTATGAATTGATATCAATTTCATAACAATATATTTAAAATAACCAAGAATTTTCTACATATTTAATTAAAAATATATTACATTACAATAAATCAATCAAAGTTAATTAAAAATTAAAACCCCTCTTTTGCATAATTTCTAACTTTCTATTTTGAAAATACGCTGCATAAATTGAATCCAAATTAGAAATATCCACTTTCATAATTTGTTCTTCTTTCTCAATCCTGTCCAATTCTTGTTTCTCTTGACTTTGTTGAATCATCATGGCTTGTTGCTCTAACATAATTTTCCTGTATTGTTTCTTTTGATCCTCAATTTCAACTAGACTATCCCTGAATTGTTGTAAGAGATATGTTACAGTTACCTCCCCAACTTTATCTTTTCCTTATCTACGTTTAAGTCATTCCTTTGCAGCCTTTTGACCGATTGGTCTATCTTGATAAATCAATGGTTCACTATCTTCTCCTAAACTAACAGAATCAGGGGTAGATGGAGTTGATGAAGCTGGACTTGCATTGACATGACTTTTTTGTTTCTTGTTTGACCTTTGATGTTGACTTGCACACTCAAATTGCTATTTGGGTTCTTTTCTTAAGATAACTCAACAATGTTCTAGTTGAAATCGTTTGCCAATGCAAGAAGCATACATTTGTCGAACATCATTAATCTGGTAAAAAAATAAATAAATTAAATAATGTTAAAATAAGTGTTAAATAATTTAACATGAAAATGAATATTAAAATTACCCTTGATTCTTCAGTCATTCCACTTTGCTGGTGATTTTCAATTTGAGTGACAAATCCAACAAATTTACCGACTTCTCTATTTATTTCTTGTCATCTACTTGAGATGCTTATTTGGGAACGATTAAATAAGTTTCCTCCATTCTCTACAAAGTAAGCATGTATGCGAGTCCAGAATTGTTTTGTTTATTGTTCAACTCCTGTAATTGGATCTTTGCTTGTATTTAACCATGTAGAGACAAGTAAACAATCTTCTTCTGGTGAGAAGTTTTTACTTCTTTATGATTTTTTTTATTGTATTGACATTTAAATTTTAATATGTTAAGTCATTAATTAATTGATTAGAATCACTTGGTTGAGAGAGAATATCTTCTGACTCGCTCATAAGAAAATTGGTAAAATAGCTTGGAAAATTTGAATCCATCTACATTAAAAAAGAAAAAACTCAAGTTAAAACCTTATAAAATGGTGTAAAGGAAGCTCACATTCAATGTCTAGCAATTTTGTAGTTTCCATACATGTGAATTAATAATAAGAATTGCCTTCTACTTGTTCTAACATTAATCTAATCATATAATTAATCTAATCACTTGGTTTAGTTGCATTTTTAACAAGACAAAATATAATTGACCTTAAATTAAAATAGGAAATCAAAAATAAATTTAAGATATGTCACTCCATGTTTTTATCAATATCAGCCACCATCATTACTTCCGTTCAATCTTGTCAAAGATAACAATATAAATAAAAATTTTTTTCCTTAACCCAGATCAAAAACATAAAAAAACAAAGAAATAAAATCATTACAAATAGCAAAAAAAAATCAAGAGATGCAAAAAAATAATAAAAATAATAAAATTCTTTAAGCAAACATACCTTTTGATTTCAGCTAATTAACACAATCGATGTTATTAATTAACCCGCTAACAATTAATTCTTTTTTGCTAAATCAAAGAGAACGGTGAAATCTGCAGGTAAGTTTTTTTTTCTTCTGTTTTGCTTAAATGTTGTCTTCTTCCTTCGGTTGGTTCTGCTTTTAAATGGAAAAACATTAACATTGGCCAACGGATACAAAATGAAGACGTTGGCCAACGGATATAAATCAATAGAGAAAAAAACGATTGCCAACGTCTTCATTTGCCTTTTGCTACAGAAGAAGATAGAAATAGCTTTTACCATACTCAACAGCTATTTTAACTGTGAGTTTAGCTACCCGGTTGGAGTTGACATAAACAAATAAAAAGCTAAAAGTACAAGATTTTTCTTTTGGCTCTTCTTTTACCTTCTCGGTTGGAGATGCTCTCATAGATAGTAGAGGGAGGGGAGAAAAATCAACGTGGAGAGTAAAGTGAGAGATAATGAAATATGTAGAGAAGGGAGGGGAGGGGGGCGGCTGATGGGTAAATGTTACTTTAGGGTTAGAAAATATTCTATTTATAGTTGTTTTTTTTAAAGTGTTGGCTGGTTGAACCGGTTCGGTTCGGTTCGGTTCAATCAGTTTCAGACTTTAGAAACCGAAACCGAACCGAACCGGAATTGTTTTGTGATTTTTTAATCGGTTAATTCGGTTTTTTTTCTGTTCGGTTTTTTTGGGTTATTTTTTTTTCTGGTTTTCTCGGTTTATCGGTTTTTTTGCTCACCTCTACTTAACGATAATGGTTTAACTAGGACAATAGCCTAGTAAGAGTATCTACAAGATTCTCTTCAGTAGGTATGTAAATCCCGAGAAAATCAAGGCTGGATTAAATTAAAGAAAATAAACTAAACTAAAAAGAAGTTGGGGCAAAACAAATACACTTAAAGAAAATGAGGCCTAAATGCAAATAAGAATAATTATAGAGCATAAATACTACTCTTCTTACCAAAAGCAAATCTGCAATTATCGGGAATAAAGAAAGGGAGTTTTGGTATCTATTTTTATAGATCAAGAGAGAAACACCAAATTTCAAGAACCCATCCAAGATTAAGAGTTATAGGTACAATAAACACTAGTAGGTAAGGGATTAACAAGAAAAATTGAATAAGAAAAGAAGAGGGGAGGGCCGACTGTCAGTAGAAAGAAAAGGAGGGATCAAGACCTTGATTCGTACCAGGTAAGATATTCTAAACATGGTCTTATAAGTTGTTTTAAAGTCGATTATGAATTGATGCCTGGATGTTAAATTATAAATTTGAGTTTTGTAACTCCAGATATAGTTAAAAATCTGATGAGAGGTTAGACATTAACAGTTCAAAAATAAGAAAGTAACAGATGGACAGTGACAGTCTAAGTGTTTGTTAATGAGCAATTTTAACTATCTTAGAGGCAGAACTGGGTTCTCCTTAATCATAGAACTTGTAGCCTCATGTCTTAACTTTCCAACGAGACTAATCTCGCTTGAATCAGAGTTCTATAACTCCAAATATAGTTAAATATTCAAGGAGAGGTCAGACAGTAACGGTTAAAAAACGAGACAGTAACAATCTAAATATAAAGAAAGGAATGATAATTGGGGTTGGACAAAAAACAACAATATTAATGTGTGAAATGAGAAAAAAATAAAATATTAAAAAATGACTGAAAGAAAGAGTTATTGGTTGTTGATATGGTTATTATAAAACATATCCTTAAGTGAGGAAAATTTATGAGATAAACCTGTGATTTGCAGGAGGGATCACAGGCGTGGTGTAACAGCAGCAGTAGGGGAGCACGAGTACAGCTTCTCTTGCAGGTAGGTGAATCGCACCTATACCTTCTAGTTCAATTCCATGATTTAATATATATTACTTTTACATTCATTAATTAAATATTAGATTCATTAAGCAAATGTCATATCGTGTTAATGGCGCCATGTATACATTAATAATCTCCCACTTGGACTAAAACCAATCACTCATGTATTAATATTCATATCGTTCTACTTGACGATAATGTTTTTACTAGGACAATAGCTTAGTAAGAGGATCTACAAGATTCTTTTCAGTGGGTACTCGTTGTATCTTTACATCTTTCTTTTTATGATTATCTAATAAAATAGAATTGTTTAAGTACATCTTTAGATCATTGATGAGACTTTAATTTTTTTACTTATACAATGGCTCCATTGCACTACAACATTTAACAGTTTTACCGACGGAATTTTTCCGTCGGTGTAAGACACATATTCCATCGGTAATTATATTACCGACGGAATCAAAGACGGAAATGATCCGTCAGTGAATCGTTCGTCGGTAATGTTTTGTCCGTCGGTAAATCCGTTGCTAATTATATTACCGACGGATTTACCGACGGAACAGACACGTCGGTAATAATTTTTTTATTACCAACGGAATTACCGAGGGATTTACCGACGGAATTACCGACGGATTTACTGACGGAATTACCGACGGATTTACCGGCGGATTTACTGACGGAATTACCGACGGATTTACCGACGGAATTATTGAAAAACATTTACAAAAAAATTCATTTTATAAAATTATAAAATAATTAAATTAACATAAATTAACACTATATAATATATACTCAAAATGCTTGGAAAAAAGAATAAGAAAATCAATTCAAACAAATTTGCAACAAATAAATAAAATAAAAAAATTAATTCAACTAAAAAATTAATTCATATGAAAAAAATGAAGTTGCAATTGCTAAATATTTAAAAATCCTATAAATAAAGCTACTAAAAATTGATCTCATATGAAAAAAAAAATCTCACAACAACATTTATACAATTATTAAGAACAAAAACAATTAAAAATAAAATAAAAAACAAATATAGTGAAAAAAATCATGAAAAAAGAAGAAAAAAGAAAAATCTTACCTTAATGTAGTTGCAAGTGAAGCTAAGGAGAGAAAAAAATTTTCATTAAGCATATTAATTAAAAAAAAACTAAGAGGATAAAAGAAGAAAGAAAAAGAAGACATACCCAAGCATGGAGGAAAAGAGAAGGAGATGAGGAGAGAAAAGAAGAGAAAGAAATAGATAAGAAATGATGTTTTTTACATAAAGTGAAGAAGAAGAAGACATACCTTAATGATGTTTTTTACATATAGTGAAGAAGAAGAAGAAGAAGAAGAAGTAGAAGAATAATAATAAGAAATGGGTCTGTCTCTTGTGAAATAAGGACATTCAGGCTTTTTATTGGGATGCTTTACCGACGGATAATTAAATATTAATATTTTTTAATTATTCCGTTGGTAATTCCATCGGTAATATTTAATTTAAATTTTCAATTTCGTAAAATTTTTTCAGAAACCGCCAAAAAATTACCGACGATTTTTCATTCCGTCGGTGATTCCGTCTGTAATATTTAAATGAAAATTTTAAATTAATTGAATTTTTTCAGAAAACCGCCAAATAACACCGACGACTTTTCAATCCGTCGGTGATTTACTCTCTGGAAAATACCGACGGAATTTTCCGTCAGTGATTCCCTTTGTAATTAACATGATGAACAGTGTTCACAATTTACCAACAAATTTACCGACGAAATATTTTCCATCGGTGATTCCGTCTGTAAATTTGTTGGTAAAAATGACACGTCATCATTTTTTTTTGCTTTGTTTTAATTTTTTTTCCCTCGGTAATTCCCTCGGTATATACCGAGGGAATATTTCCGTCGGTAAAATCCCTTGGAAATTTACCGATGGAAATATTCCCTCGGTATTTCCGTTTGTATTTATCAATTTTCTGGTAGTGTTGTTATCATAATATAAGGCTATTGGATCAACATTGTTAGGACGACATCTAGTCTAGTGATGAACTTTCTGATTCAAATAATCTTTGTTTATCTTTTCAAATGCAAAGGTGTACTTTACTATAGTTGTAGAATATACTTCGGTTTTTTATTTGAAACTTTTTCAACTTACAACACTATTATTTAGAGTAAAATATAACTAAAATAAGTTTTTTATTTTCAATATCTTATTGAAAATTAGCATCCAAATAACCATGAATTACTAGTTTATCTCTTCTAAAGACCCAAAAAAATATTTTTAATTTTTTTTAAGTATTTAAGAATATTTTTAACTATCTTCTACTGACTCTAACATAGATTAGATTGATATATAGTTTTTATAAAATCATTTTCTTCCTATCTCTCTTAGTTTGTGTTTTAAAACACATACTTGGAGATAGTATAATATGTGCAATAAATAAGTATTGTCTTTTGAATTTTTTAATGCTAAACTATTTATTTCTATGCTAAACTAGTTTAGTATTTTATCTATGTGCGTGGATTAGAACAATACAAGATACTTTTTTTATATCTATCTTTATAGATATTTATTTCTAGAGATTGAAACATGACTTGTTTAGGGCATAATTGACAACTAGGTTTGAGTTTTTTCTTTCAAAGAAGCACCTTAAAAATAAAATAATAGAGAAATAACGCAGCTGATTACTATCATTACTATTATACCCATGCCACGTATAATTAATTACAATACTGAATTTTTATCAACCTAATTTTTCATGCCAAAAGTAATGCATGCATTTTATTGCACTCCCATTAGTATCACAGAGGCTGGTGCTAATTTTAACACCAAAACCATATTGTATAGTACATCTCCAATCCAGTATCCTGTCCTTGCGGCTGATTGGAACTTTAGGGAAGAATATATTTTTTTTGTGTGTATAGTTTTTCATTCATCTCAAAAGTCTGATATAAGCTGATTTTTATTAGCTTAAGGTGATTAACTTTGTTTAGCTCGATGCCCAAAAGGTGAAAGAAAGAACAAGGTTGAATGCAGCAGTTGTAGTTGCACTGGAATATTGCTTAAATTGGATGCTACCATGGAGACTTACAGGCAACAAAATAGAAAGTAATACTTGTGAGTAGTCGTCAAATACAAGCCAACGGTTTCACATGTCACAATTGCATAAATGTGGAAAGCCAACAGTTTCGAAGTGAATGTCCTATTTATTCAAGTTGCAAGTGGATACTAGAAATCTACAAAAAGGTATCTCCTATAAATTGAAAACCAGGGGAGCTTAATCCAATAATAATAATAATAGTTTTCAAAAATAAATGAATGCTGGAAGATTACTCGTTGACATCAGGAGATCTCTTCACTGTCATACTCATGTTCTATACTTGTATTAACTTTCCTCGATGTATCCTGAATTCAGTTTGCTAATTCTACGACATATCTGTATGGGTGCAACAGGCAACCGAAAAAGCTTGGATGCTGAGCTTTTGGAAACTCTAGCAAAGATGGCCCCAACCAAGGAGCAAGTAATTAAACTTCGAGAGTGCAGTGGTGACATCTCCAAACTAGGGTCTGCAGAACGGTTTCTCAAGGCATTACTTGATATCCCATTTGCTTTTTAAAGAGTTGAGGCCATGCTATACAGAGCCAATTTCGAAACAGAAGTTAAATATTTGAGGAAATCTTTTCAAACCCTAGAGGCATGCATATTGGCTGAAAGCCTACTGCTGAACTCACCGCGTTCACTAATTTAAGATCCTTTAAATTATTTTGGCAGAAAGCTTGCTGCTGATGAAGTTCGCTATGTTTTCTAATGTAAGATCTTTAAAATTCTGTGTACCCTGATTTCTAGAACTTAATCTTGATATATTCCAATATATCTACCAGGCAGCAAGTGAGGAATTGAATTATAGCCGGTTATTCCTCGAACTCCTTGAAGCTGTTCTTAGGACAGGGAACCGGATGAATGTTGGCACAAATCGTGGTGATGCTAAAGCATTTAGGCTTGATACACTCTTAAAACCTGTGGATATATATATAAAGTAAACAGACGGGAAAACAACATTACTTCACTTTTTGGTCCAGGAAATTATCAGATCTGAAGGTACAAGAACTGATTCTACAATTGAGAATCTGCAAGACAATACACACTCCAAAATGAAGGAAGATCTCAGGAAACAACGATTGCAGGTTGTGTCTAGACTGAGTACAGATCTCAGATGTAAGAAAGGCAGCAGGAATGGACTCTGATGTTTTAAGTAGCTATGTTTCAAAGCTAGCAAGTGGGGCTTGAGAAAGTCAGATTGGTTTTGCAGTATGACGAGCCAGATACACGGGTGAAATTCTTTTTCTCAAAGGAGCTGTTTCTAAGAGAAGCCGGTGAGGAAATTAACAGGATCAAGTCAGACGAAAGAAAGGCTTTATCACTGGTGAAAGAGGTGGCAGAATATTTTCATGTGGATGCAGTGAAAGAAGGAAGTCCACCCTTTCAGAATTTTGATGATTGTAAGATATTTTCAAAATGTTCTAGATCATGTATGCAAGGAAGTTAGGAAAATGCAGGAAAGAACTATGATGGGATCAGATAGATGCTTTATGATATCAGCTACTGCATCACTACCGGTTCTTAACAGATATATTGTAAGATAAGATCGAAGTTCAGATGAGGAAAGCTCCTCTCCTTGAAACATGTTGATACCAATTTTACGAAGATGATAGAAGTACCTGATATTTTTACAGTTACAACTCCTTTTCCATTGAAGCAACAGCACGAAATGTCTAGTTTTGTATTTCATAACAAGCAAGTGAAGCAGTGCAAAGACGGAGAAGGAGCAAGTCAGGAATCCCTTTATAATCTGATGTCAGACGGAGAGACGCATATTGCATGAGCGCAGACTATTATCCTACGTGCGTTATTAAGAAGAGCAAAATGTCGCCTTTTTGGAAGGGTTTTTTTCTTTCTTTCTTTTTTTGTCTAATTAAAGGGAATTTGAAAATAGAATTGGGACACTAGAATAATTCTTTCAAAGAGAAGAAAGCAGGACAATGAGAGGATATAGACAATAATACAGATTGTTCATGCATTAATACATGTTTTTATATATTTTAATCTTAGAGTTTGGATTTGGATCAAAATCTTTTTTGACAAAACCATATTAGTTTAATGATAATTGAAGCAAATGAACCCTTAATACTTGATTTGATATGGTTTAATGTTTATGCTGCTGGGTTTGAATTTAAATGTTCTTTATTGTTCTTCGTGTTCTTTGTTATTTTTTATGTTTGATATTTTCTTGTAATAATTTTTTTTTTATGATTTTCATATTTTTTTAAGTTTTGATTTTTTATTATTTAAATCCCTATTTTGGTTTTGTTTTGGGTTGAACCTTGGTTTTTGGTTCGGCCCATTTTTGAATCGATGTTTTTGGGTCAACCCGGTCGGGTCAAAATCAGGTCACTTGGTAAAGGCTTGTTTGGTTTATTAATATTTTTGTGGAAGGGTTTTTGGCCTAAGGGGTTGTTTGGAAAACACTCCCTTAGACTTATTTTGGTTGTTTTGTTTTTTAATAAAAATGAATTTTGCCAAACAGACCCCAAATAAAATTCCAAAACTTTTTAAGACCATTCTAAAGTTATTTAGGGTCCCTCGCATCTTTTTTCAATGTTTTTACTTAATATCGGGATTGTATACTTACACTATAGAATGCGGGCCTGATATTAAAATACCCGCTTTCCACCAATTTTTTTAAATAAAATAATCTTCTCATTTCAAAAATATATAAAAAAAAGTGTTTTGTTTGGTGTGCATATAACCAAGTCTCTAAGAAGAAAAAATCATATTTAAAAAAATAAAAATATTTGTGCATGTATTTTTGGATTTATTAATCATTTTATTAAATTCATGAGAATTTGGTCAATATTTCAATAACCCCCTTAAAATTTTAATTCATGATAAATTAATGGTCAACATTCTAGTATAAATGTTGGACTTACAAGTAGGCTGGTATTTAAATACCAAAAGTTTGTCAGAAAATTGTCAGAATTATCATGAATATTCACAAATCTAAGCGGGAGTACTTTTCATCGCAGTACATGAGTTTTGAAAATCCTTTTCGTCTTACATGATAATTAAACTCTGTCAAGGCATCTATATAGACCCTTCTCATAATAATTTATTTAGGTGTACGAGCCCATAATAAATGTCAAATGTTAGATTTATTCATAAGAGTAAAGTTTTGTTTTGAGTCACAGACTAACCATCAATTAAGAACTCTTTAAAAAATTTAAATCATATGAAGATTACACAATGTAACTTACCTCAGGTAAGATGCGCTAGGGGTGCTAATACCTTTCCTAGCTACAACTAGTCCCTTACTCTATAATTTCTGATAAAACCACTACACTCAGGTATCCTAGTGATCTTGAGCAAAACAATTAGGTAGCAACTTCTTGACTCTCACTCCGCGCGCGCCCATATGCGACAAGAGTGATGGTTGAATTTGTATGCTTATAGATTATAAATATGAATTGAATGTATGGTTGTGCGTAAACTTATTATAGAATTCATATTTGATGTTTGGAACTACTATGGAGTATGTTTTAAGATAGTCCATATACATGGAAAATTGGGTTGTTTTGACAACCCAAAAGCGTGAAAAAATGGGTTGTTACGACAGCTATGAAGACAAGCACATGGGGGCTGTTATTACAACTCTTATGTGTGCGAATATAGGCCGCTATTGCAGCCATGAATGCGTATGTGTGTTCGATTATGACAATCATCAGTGTGTATAACTGTGGGTTGTTGTAGATGAGAGAATACATGAGTTTGTTAAGGTAAATAATCCAAAACATATGTATATGATATGAACGAAGTCGAGTTCGAATTTTGCCTTAAAATGTCTGCTGACCAATTTTACGAGATCGAACATATCTTTCAAACGGTACATCGAAACAAGTTGAAATTTTACAGGGATATATTACACACTTGGAACTAAATTTTCATGTTAAATGGAGTTCGGATACATATTATTTCAAAGGGTTGAAGTTACTAGGAAGTTGTCGGAATGAATCATTTGCTTTATCGAGCAAAGATTTCTTTGGGGGTCTTGGTTGGCCCAAATCTTGTCAAGTCTGCTAGACTAGACCTTTGTGTACTATTTGGGACATATATGGAGCTAGAGGTGGAATAGTTCTGCGATTCAAAGTGGTCTAGAAACTAGACATATCAAGATTTCCAACCATATATAGTAGACTTAGATAATTTAACTCAATCCTAATTATTCACCAACAACCATAAAACATTAGGGATTTCATGTTTTTATATTTTCAAAACATGTCCACTAACATCCAATCATGTTATAACCCAATTTCATCCCACTTACAATAATTTATTTTCACACATTATCAACTTATCAAATTTCCTAATTATCTAATTTCAGCCACAAAGAAAAATCCAAGACAACCTTTTAAAATCTTCCATTTAATTTCCAAACATCTTTAATATTGTTTGAAAACTACTATTTTCATATATTTTCTCCAATTTCCTTACTTTTCTTCTACTCAATTAACCAGAGAACCATTTCTAAAATAACCTAGTCTACATAAATTTTAATTGAGCTCAAACATAATTTGATCCTATTATAAAGCACATAAGTGTCAATCATAATTTTTTCACATTAATTATTATCCATTTAATTATATTTTTATCACTATTGACATCAATCCCAACATAATAATGTCACCTAGACACTAAACATACACAACTTCCATTACAATCTATATTTAACATTTAATTTCTTATGATTCCCTAAAACTTCAACCCATCTATATTTTTTTATACTAAAATTTCTTATCCGTTAAAATTTCTCAAACTTCCCCATTTATAAAGGACTAAAATTTTACTAATTAAATCTTCCTCTCTCTATTTTTCCTATTATACACCTAACTTTATATAATCTATTTATTACATTTTTTAACCCATTAAACTTGGAATAACATAAATCAACTAAGTGTTTAAACCCATTCCAAAGTTCCTCAACTTACAAACTAAAAATTAAGTCAATTTAGCTAACCTTCATCATAATTACCAATTCTTAAGCACATTTTATATTCAACAATAAGTACAACACATATAATTTATGATACTAACCAAGTCAAGTTTGAATTTGGCTTTCAATGTCCATTAAATAGTTTTGCGAGATCAGACATATCATACATCGAAATGAGCTGAACTTTTACATGGAGATACTAAACATATGGAACTATAATTTGATAATTTTCAGGTCAAATGGAGCTTGGAAAATATTATTTCAGAGGGTCGAAGTTACTAGCAAATTTTGTCAAATTTGTCACACTAGACCTTTGTGTACTGTTTGGGATATTTTTGAAGCTACTGGTGGACTTTTGTTGTGATTCAAGTTGGGTTGGAAACAATACATCTCAAACTTTCCAACCATATATGGTATGCTCAGTAATTCATCCAAAAAAGAGTGAACGACATGTTTTAAATCAAGATTGAAATCTGCTAAGAATGTTAAAAAATTAGAGATTCGGGCTGCATAGAGGAATTTTGACATGAAGACTTTGTTTTTATTATCCTATTTTATTTATTTATTTATTTTCAAATAATTATTTTTAATTTGAGTTTGTTCTAGCCCATTAGACATTATTTAGGGATTTATTTCATTATTGAACTTATGTTAGTTAATTACTAATTTAAGTCCATTAGCATGCAACCTAAAAGGGGTCCTTTAGAGTTAGTTAAAGGAGACTATATTATGTTTTTTTAGCTGAAAATTTTAGCAGCAAGTTGGAGAATAAATGTGAGTTTTCCTTTTGTTTGTTTTTGGCAAAACAACCTTTCTTTATAGGGACAATGATCATACATTGACTTATCGAAGATTAACTAGTTTCGTTGCATCATTCTCATACTTAGGGTTCTTAGATACAAGTTTATCTCTAGGTCAAAGTCTTTTTCCAATACATTTGGTTCTTACGTATAAGGTTATCTCTAGATCAAGGTTCTATCAAACTTATTTTTGGCTTTTCGGGTTGTTATCTACTTTGTTAAGGGTTACTTGACCACATGATCAAGAGGTTTGCATCAATTGGTATCAGAGCTAGACTTTAAAAAATTTAGTTATATCCTTTATTTACTTCTTATTAGTTTCAACTTTTGTAGCTTTAGTTTTTATATAGCCATTGATTCAGTTTTTTATTATTTTGTGTCTAGAGGTTGATAGTTTGTGTCTGGTGGTTTCTTAAAAAAAAGGTATTATTTTAGTTTGTTATTGTCTCAAAATATATTAGTAGCCTTAAGAGTTAAAAAAATTAAGAAAAGAAAAAAAAGTTCAAAAGTCACTTTTGTTAAATCTACCATAATATATAAACAAGGAAGAATTTGGATCAAACCAATTCATAAAATTTTCAAATTTTTTATACTGGTTTTAGGAGTCCTAATCAAAACCCATATAAAATTTGAGATCATTTTCTATAGTAATCAAGGTCGGGATTAAAACATGTTGTAATAGGTCAAATTTGTATCAGAAGGGAATTTCAAGTCAAATAAATTTAGAAATTCTAAAATTTTATATACTAAGTTTTAAGGTTTTGATCGCACCCCATATAAATTTTGATGTCATTTGGAGTTCGTTTGCTACAGGAACTAAATTCAAGACTGGAGCTTGTTGTAACGGGTATAATTTGCGTCAGTAATTCAAACTTGTTTTGTTGCTGTTATTTTTCAATTATAAGAGTATAATAACATCATAATTGATATATTTAGGTGTCATTTAAATTTTTTTATATAGCCTTTGCATCTTTTTCCTTTCATGTCTTCGAAAACATTTATTTTTCATATAAATTCACTTGTTACTCATGAAATTGTAATTGTAGTTTTGTCTTTACTTGTTTTCATATTTTTCTTTCTTCTTGATTTATATACACATATTTGGATACGCTGCTAAGGTTGTTATATTTGGTGTTGATTTTGGTTCCACAAGAGTTGAAGAAATGTGAGGTGAGAGGAAAATGACATAGTGAGCATATTTAAGTAAAAAGCCTATATCTGAGTAAAACATGAGAGGAGTGTAAAGACGTGAGGGAATGGGCGAGGAATATATATATCTTGTTAACTAACCAATTTCCAGATTTAAAGATGTTGAAAGCAAGCAATAATATGACACCACATAGAGGAGACAATGAAATTACAACTCAGTTACGCATCATGAATCAACGAATGGACCAGATGGCCAATGATTTTGGAGGTAGGTTGGATAGGATGGAAAGGCAACTTGTTAAGAGGGTTGTTAGGTAAGTTAACACTAATGTGGATGAGTTTGTGGCTGATAATGCATATATAAGTGATGTTGATTTTAAAGATGTGTCTGTGGAACATGGGGAATGTTTTGGAAAACAACGAAATTGTTAGTTTGTAGGGGAAATATATGGTGATAATTTTGGCCGAGGGGTTAATTATAGGTATCAAGACTATAATGCTGAGTTTGATGGAGATTTGGATACAATTAAGCTGAAAATATCAGCTTTTAAAGGGAAGAATGATCTTAAAGTTTATATAGAATAAGAGAAAGAAGGGTGGAGTGGATTTTTTAGTGTCCCAATTATCTGGAACCCAAGAAAGTCAAGCTTATTATTATTGCTTTTACTGACTATACCATTGTGTGGTGGGATCAGTCTGTGATAAATCATAGGAGAAATTATAAAAGGCAAGTTGATGCTTGGGATGAGATGAAATCCCTTATAAGAAAGAGATTTGTGCCTAGGCATTATAGAGCATCGTCTCAAATTTTGCAGAGTTTGAGTCAAGATACAAAGAGTATTGATGAATAATTCAAGGAAATGAAACTTACTATAATTCGAGCTAATGTTAAGGAGGACAGGAATGCTATTATGGCTAGATTTATGAATGACTTTAATCATGATATAGCTCATATTGTAGGGTTGCATCATTATATGGAGTTGGAGAAGATGGTGCATGCGGCCTTGAAGGTGGAGAAACAACTTAAATGAAAGGGTACCATTTGGCAAAGCCAACCATTAGGCCCTTCGAAACCTTGGAAACCCAATTGAAAGGCTAACAATATTACTCATGCTTGTTGTAATTATGACATTAAATGCTTTTATTTTCTGAGTTTTGGTCATATTGCTTCATAGTGTCTAAAAAAAAGAGTCATGATTATGAAAGCTAATAATAAGATTGATATCGATGGGGAGGATGAAGAAAAAATATGTCACCATTAAAGGATGCTGATGATGTTTGAGTTGAGTATCTAGTTGAGGGAGTGACACTTATAGTGGGGAGAACACTAAATATGTATGTCAAGGTAGATTATTCAAAAGGTAAGATGGAAAATATACACCACACGAGATGCCTTATTCATAATAAGGTATGTAGCTTAATTATAGATGGTGTTAGTTGCACTAATGTAGCTAGTACTGAATTGGTAAAAAAGTTAAACTTGCACGCTACCAAAATCTCATACCTTATAAATTACAGTGGTTGAATGATGGTGGTGAAGTGAAAATGAATAAGAATGTTTTGATTGCTTTTTTTATTGGTAAATACTGTGATGAGGTATTATGTGATGTTATGTCAATGCAAGCTAGTCAGTTGTTGCTAGGTGGACCTTGGTAGTATGATAGGAGAGTTATGCATGATGGAGTGACAAATAGGTATTACTTTGATATGAATGGAAGACCTATAACTCTTATATCTTTAATACCTAAGCAATATATGAGGAGCAACTGAAATTGAAGAAGGAGAAGATAGTTAAAAAGGAGAGCTTGTATATCAAGATGACCTTCTTTGCTAACAAGGTTCTTCTTATTTTTTATGATGATGTTATTCTTTATCTTGTTAATGATTATTTAACCTTAGAATGTGTTTTCCATGATAAAAATTTGAGGTTGAATCTTTTTAAAGACGGGGAGAATGATATGAACCAAGTCAAGTCCGAATTTGGTCTTAAATTGGCTACTAACCAATTTTGCTAGATTAAGCATATCTCTCAAACCATATATCGGAATGAGCTGGAATTTTACAAGACACTAGTAGACATATGGATATATATTCTAGTAAATTTTCAAGTCAAATGGAGTTTGGAAAAATATTATTTCAGAGGGTCGAAGTTACTAGCAAATCTTGTCAAATTTGTCACACTAGACCTTTGTGTACTGTTTAAGACATATTTGAAGCTATAAGTGGAATTTTAGTGTGATTCAAGTTGGGTTGGAAACTAGAAATCTCAAGCTTTCCAAAAATATATGATATGCCTAGTAATTCATCCAGAAAAGAGTGAATGACATGTTTTAAATCAAGATTGAAATTTGCCAAAAATGTTAAAAAACTAGTGATACGAGCTACATGGAGGAATTTTGGCATGAAGACTTTGTTTTTATTATCCTATTATATTTATTTATTTAATGATGAATAATTATTTTTAATTTGGGTTTGTTTTGACCATTAAACATTGTTTAATGATTTATTTCATTACTGAACTTAAGTTAGTTGATTACTAGTTTAGGCCCATTAGCTTGCAACCTAAAAGGAGTCTATTACAAGAGACTATATTATGTTTTTTTAGCTACAAATTTCAACAGTAAGTTAGAGAATAAACGTGAGTTTTTCTTTTGTTTGTTTATGACAAAACAACCTTTTTTTACTGGCACAAAGACCATACACTGACTTATCAAAGATTAACTAGCTTCGTGGCGTCATTCAAATACTTAAGGTTCTTAGACATAAGGTTATATTTGGGTCCAAGTCTTTTTCTAATACCTTTGGTTCTTAAGTATAAGGTTACCTCTGGGTCAAGGTTTTATTAAACTTGATTTTTGGCTTTCGTGGTTGTTATCTACTTTGTTGGGGGTTGCTTGACCACGTTATCAAAAGGTTCACATTAGTATGTGTGAGAGACATGAATGGTTAAATGATGCATATGTAGTGTTAAAGAATGCATTTATTGTGTGTATGTATTAGTGACTAAAATGGGTTAAGTTTGTAGAAGTGCATAACAAGAGTTGATAAATGAATAAAGTTGGTGAGTCAAAGAGGGCATGCAAATTATTAAATTGATAAAAAGGTATTAATGAGCCTAAAATGGTAAAATGTCTACTTGATATTGTTAAATGACCTTGACAAGCCATAAATGATGTAATATTTGTGAAAATTAAAAAAATGATATTATCAAGTTATAAAAGACACAATGAGTATTGGAATGAACTAACAAAACTTGGTCGAAAATGACATAATAGGTGTAGGATAAGAATAAATGTGATTAGTGAACAAACATAGTATACCCATAAATGATTATTTCAAACATGGATGGTGATATGAATGATTATATGCGTGTTAAAAAGGATTGAAAAGTTTTGACATTGATATGAGATAGCTATTAGAATTCAGGAGAGAATTCCGAAGCGAAACTTGAAGTAAGAGGATCATGTTTTCATGAAATTACCAAGTAGGTGTTTGACACCTAAATAACTAATTTTAAATGAAGTTGTCCATAGTAGTTTTTTTTTTTTAATTGTACAATGATTCTAAAAGGAAACAAAAGCAAAAAACAAAAATAGGCAAAACAAAGAAGGATAAGAAAGGAAAACTCTATTAGAACAAAATAATTAGTTTGTCACATGGTAGAGACTAATGGTATTAATTAATACTGATACCAAGATTTATTTTGATTAGTCTACCACACGGTGGAGACTAATGGTATTTGTTGATATTGATACTAGGATCTATTTTATTAGTCTACCATAAGGTGGAGACTAATGATATAAGTTTACACTAATATTGGATTGTGTTTTTTCCCGCATGTAAAGATGGTGGATTAAGAATTACTTACCAGGAAAATATTCGGGAATGAGATTCTGAATGTTTTAAAGAAAAATGGACTTTTTTGGGAACATGTCTAGAAAACAAATTGTTCATGTTGAATTATTATATGGTGGTGAATGTTACATATATAGTATCATAGCTTGACATTTGAAATGTGATTATCGATATAAAAGGAAAGGTAAATATTCCTTGGTGAGGATGAGAATATAATTAAATTGAAAATTAGTTAAATTATAAGAAGGCTTTAATTTGAAAGCTATAATGCTAATGCATATATTAAAGAACTATTGGCCATGTCTTTTAATGGTTGTATTTGAATTATAAAATTGAATAATGTTATGTAAATCATGCCAATAGGGTAGATAAAAATTTAGGTATATAAGAATTTAAAATGTGGGAATTAAATCGAATGCAATTGTGGAAAATATAATCTAGAAAATTGAAGAGACCTTAATTCAGGAATATGATGCATGGAAAATTGAATTGACCGTAATGGCGGAATATGATGCGTGGAAATTTGAATAGACCGTAATGATGAATTATAATGCGTGGAAAATTGAATGGACCGCAATGATAGAATTTTAAATAAATGATATTTGAATTGTCTATAAGAGGAAAATTTATTATGTGATATTTGAATACATTATAAATGGGCATGACAAGTAATTGTATTGGAAAAATATTGAATTATAAAATAAATAAATAAATGTGAGAAATAATTGTATTGAAAAAATATTGAATTATGTCGTAAATGGGCATGAGGAATTTTTGAATCAGAAAAAAATTGGGAACTTGCCTGTAACATTCCCGGTTCTAGAATTAAACACATCAATCATATAAGGAAAATTGTAATATTGTCATTAGCAAAACCAATATATCATTCATATAAAGGGAAACATTGGTGATTATTACTTAAAAGTGCATTTTTATTAAGGTTTTATATCATCATATTGCACTTAAAGTATCATTAAATTCCCTAACTTGAGCATGTTTTATAATAACAAGTACGATAACATAAGATATCTTTAATTTATGAAAAATGCTCATTTTGAATGCAGACATATCTCATAATTTAAAGGATTGATTGATGTGTTTAACTATTGAAAGTGAAAAGACAAAGAGAGGACTAAACTTAAAGAAGAGATGCTGGTTCAATTCAAACTGGAACACCATTCAGTTATTGGATCATAACTGGAGCTATAGAACTTGGATTTAGGTCTGGTTTATATGGATAAAAAGTTAAGACATAGACTTAAAACTTTCATGAGAGTCCAAGATTCAAAAGGGTCATTTTCAAGTTCAAATTGTAGCAACAAAAGAGAAGTCAGAATTTGTCCTACAACCCAAATACTGTTCAATGTTCAACCCATATCTTGAGTTCTAGAAGTCCAAATGAGCTCATTCTTGTTTTGTTGGAAAGCAGAGACAAATGCCCATAACTTTCATGAAGACTATCTATTAAAATGCTGATGTTAGCAATGATGTTTTGTTCAGACAATAAGAATTAGTCATCAAATCAATAATTCTGAATTTTAGCCTATGAAAGAAGACAGTTGCCATACATTTAGACATCTTGGTTTTCAGATCAAAATCTTGCTCTTAC
The DNA here is from genome assembly GCA_015852605.2 of Populus deltoides. NCBI lineage: Eukaryota > Viridiplantae > Streptophyta > Magnoliopsida > Malpighiales > Salicaceae > Populus > Populus deltoides. The sequence goes on from CM027574.2 coordinate 13,210,703, forward strand.
TATCTTTCTTTGTATTTTGTAATGTTCAAGTTTTATTTTATGTTATATTAATCTCTTGTTTATACTTTTCATTTCCTTACTATACTTAGTTAACTTATATCATGTTTATGTTCTTATATTGTTTCTTTATGTTTTTTTTTTCATAATTTTTAGCTAAGTTAATTTTGTCAAGGTGAAAAGGGTACACTAATGGTGTAAGAATAAGTATAATATAAACTCAACATGGACTTTAATATTTGATACTAACATGTTTTGTATTTGTTATCTTACTTACACTTAATACCTTGATTGTTAAATGGTTAATCTAGATTTGTGTAGTACAACCCTTGATACAACAAATACTTGGCACTTTCATAGCCTACTGTATGGTATAACCGACACTTCTACTATGAAAGGAACTTGATTTGTTGTTAACATAAGTAATTACCATGAAAAGCTGACCACATTTACAAGTATTGGCATTACCCAAATAAGATAATTAATATAACCATGTTAATAATTTATAATCCGATTGGAATCTCCTTTGTGTGTGGTTTTCATTTAAGTAATAAAAATAGTTTATACTATACTTATTTGAAATACCATTAGTGGATCCTCTAACCTTGACAATTATTTTATCCTTGTTTAATCCTTATATCAATATCACATCTCAAAAGTTCTCTTCAACTCCTTTTCATTTATTGTTTATAATTTTATATAGTTCACCTTCTTGTGGTTCGACTCTGGTCTTGCTAGGTTATTTATTTCTTCGACACTCTTGCACTTGGAATAAGACATTAATCTTTTGATCGTGTCAATTGGATAAAAAAATTTTTTGTCAAACTTATATAGAAATCTCTAAAATTTCTAATGAAATTTTGGTAGAGTCTCTCCTATACCAGGAGGTCTCAAGTTATCGACAATCATCCTACACACATCTTATACTCATTTCTCAATCACATCACAATCACGTTGAGGTTCAAATGAACAATTTATTCATAGATATAAGTATAACATCTCATCTACTCATTTTCTTTCACATTTAAATATGCATAATTTAACAAGTAAATGGAAAATGCAAACATTAGGATTTCAAACATAAAATAGTACAATCTTGTATTTCGATATCTAATATAAAGAGAATACTATTACATTTCGAGTTATATGGTTACTTGTGGACAAAGTACATAGATATTTCTTAGATTCCTAACTCGTACAAAACAAAACTAAAGGACCTAAACATTGCTCCTAGCGTGAGTGGGAAGGACTTGCAATTTCATAATTTTCATAATAAATATAGTAAGAATAAAATATAGCTGAGAAGGAAAATCACATAATACATGCATATATAACGAACACATATATTCAACGTAGATGCAATCATAATTCTTTGAAATTCTCATTTAACCTTCCATCTTTACGTCTCTATTCCTCACTCCCGGAATCGTTCAACATTTCCATTTGATAAATATTCTCAATTGCATCTCTCCTTTTTCTTTTTCATCAGGGATATCAATTGTGCTACTTCTTCCTAAATCCAGGGAGGTCATTTCCAACACAATGACTCTCATCAATGTCTTTAGTCGCCCATTTCAGGATCGATTAATCAAATCCTTGGAAATGCCAACATCAACGTAACTTGTTGATGTCATTAACTATTTCTAAATTGAAATAGTCAATCAGTGCTCCATACTACCTCGGAATATCCTCGAGAATGCCAATGTCAAGAATCCTTGATATCATTAGCTTCCACCTCTATAAAGCTAATCAAGTTCAATGAATTTGTCGATACTGACGTCACCTGTCGATATCATTAACTATTCTCAACCCGAATAGTTAATTAAGTTTAGTATTTCTCATCCTCTGTAATGGTCATGTCGATGTTAGCAAACCTTACTAACATCATTAGCCTCCCATATTTGGGACCGGCTAATCAGATCCAAAGAACGCTTATTCATGGAATTCATTACCACCGTTCATTATCCCGAATCAGATCCATAATCAAATCTGATTTTCATTTCTCATTCATTCCATTTTATCTTTTCTCTTTTCGATCTCATTCATAGGCACAAGATTCACAAATTAAATAGATTAGTAAAACTACCATTACTTAATGATGGTACAAGTATAGAATACCTATCTGCTGCAGAAGCTCGGCTTGCGCTCCCTTGTTGTTGTTGTACTCCTTCTGTGGTTCTTCTTGAATCCATAAGTACCCATCATTATTCCATACTCAATCACATTTCTCAACATAATAACAGTAATGGCAACAACATTCATTACTTTTTTACCATTATTTTTACATTTACATTCCCATTATTATCCTTTAGGATTTCAGTTCATTAGCAGTCACAACGAACATCACAAATTCAATTTCAAATATGGTTTATTTCTTTCTGAAAGTTAGGATGTGATGCTACATATTTTACAAAGGGAGGGAAAATGAATTCCACCCTTAATATGGCTAAATTTCACTGTTTTGTCCACTTGGTCGAATCGCGCCAAAGAGGGTGACAGCTCGACCTCTCTCCTCTGATTTTTATTTATATCTGGAGTTCTAGAGCTCCAAATTAAGTAGGGTCAGAGATTCATCGGAAAGCTAACACCCTAGGCTACAACTTATATGGAGCAAACCTCCTCGAATTTTATCATCCTCAGACCCAAATCCTCTCGAGAATCTGCATAGTTTTTTATCGATGGATTAAATGCATCTCCAATTATTATCGTCATTCCCCTTTTCTTTCTTAAGATAGCTAATCCTACCACTGTACGCATGGCAACCCTCCAAAATATGACCTTTCAAGGCCATTTACGTTAATCTCTCTCTCTCTCTCTCTCTCTCTCTCTCTCTCTCTCTCTTGTGTAGGATGGTTCAGAATCACTTTAAAAACACATATATTTTTGCATCTACGATTTCTTACATTTCACAACTATCTTAAAAAACATGTCATAGGCCATACATGTGGCCCATAACTCATTTCCACCCCTCATGACCTATGAAACGGATTTATACAACTCTCATAATATGAAGTTATCTTATTTTCCTTTGTTAGTAACTTTCTACTACACCTAAATCACTCCTAATTTTCATACATAATCTCAAAACTCCCTCTCCCCCTACCAATTCTCACATTTGTCGAACTTGACTCATCTTACGTGATAAGTTTTTCTTTTCTAGTTATCATTCACATTACCACAACACATCATAAACAATTAAATAAGGAAAATCATAAGTTCTTCTCCTCTTATTCCCCCTAGTGGTTGGCCACCTTGAACCTCTTTGTTTTTTATCATTACACAATTTCACATCCAAGGTATTCTACAACACTCTAATTGGTCTAATTTTAGGCAATCTTATATTTCCTCTAATTTATGTTCAAGAACCCTAATTCTCAATTCAAGAAAAATTGCACAATTTCAAGCCAAATTGAACTTAATTCGTAAGGTTGAGTTTAATACTCCTTACTTGAGGTTAATCTAAACTTCACTTCTCAATTAATTGAAGAATTTTTTTCTCCTTCTCTCTTGTGTGTGGCCACCCACCTCCTCTCCTCCCAATTCTCACAATTATCTAAGATTTGGAAAATTTACTAGGTTTTGGTGTTCCCTCTCAAATTTTTGATGGAACAAATATGAAAATCTCTCCTCCTTCTTGTATATGTTGCTCGTTTTGCAAGGAGAAGAAATAGGGTATTTATAGCCCCATTTCTTCTTAATTGCACTTTGACCCAATTTCTAATCTTTTTCACAATTTGTGCCACACCTCTCTCATGCCTTTCATAATAAAAAAAAAATTTGTATTGTTATTATTATATTTATTATTATAACTATAAATCTAATTATAAATCCTCATTTTTTTTGTTTGTTCTCGGGGTTTTATACTGGTACAAATGGATGCGAGAAATATTTAAGATGAAAAGAAATATTGCAATATATTATAAAGGATTCTAAGAATATTCAAGATGAAAGACATAATTAAAATAGCCAAATTGGACATAAGGTATATGAGAATGGAAGAAATATATTTGTAAGCTAGAAATGGACTAGAAGTATATTAAGTTTAAAAAGAATTTATATGGATAAACAATAATAAATATCATGAACTTCAAAATTGAGATTGATATTGATGAATCAATAATGATATAACGTATAATATAATTAACTAATGAAATCAATTGGTCGAGATAAGATAAAAGCTTAGGAAAGCCAACAAGATATAAAATTGTATTAGAGAGATGAAATGTGACATAAACTAAAAACGCTCAAAGGAAGAAATGGGGTATAAATAAAATATGATGTGGAAAGGGAATATGTTATGGAAATGTTACAATGAATTGACTAAGCAACTTAAATTCACTTTGGTCCCTCATTTTTTTTCTTTGCCCTTTTTATCCTCTTGTCCATTTTTTACTTTTTTCATTTTTTTTATTTTTCTTATTTGTTTTTGTATTTTGAGTTTTTATATATAAAAAAAAAAAAGCAATGACAATGTTAACTCGATGAGAAAAATTAATGGATGTGTTAATAATGAATGCATTGAAAACAAGTGTTTTAATTTAAGATTCTTTCCAAAAGATATTGAAATGATGTGAAAGCATAAAAAATCTACTTTTTTTTGTTTTTTTCTCCACTTTTTCATTTCTATTTATTTTGGAAAAATATTTTTAAAAAAGAGGTCAAAATTGAGTTATGAGATAATCTATGAAACAATCAAAGCTATAAAAGGTCGTAGTTTCCCTTAATGAGAAATTTCTATCATATACATTGGTTTTAAAGATTTTTAGAATCTAGTTTCATATAATTTGATTATTTCTTAATTTTATTAAACAAACTTGTTATTTATGAACTTGTTGTAATTAATTAATCAACTTAAACTCATGTTACAAAGGAGAAACATGAACTTAAACTAAAAGATAAAACAAAGCCTAACCATAATGCCTAGAGTATATTATCATAAACCTGGAGTGATTTTATATGTATGATCTTCGTATTGATACTCTGATTTCTTTGAGAGTATCATCTTTTATATTATCTTCATGTAGAGATAACACCTCTTTAAATATTTCTAATTGATCTATTGATAATGCATGACGATGTATTGATTTGCTAGATGATGTGCACCTTTTCAAAAAACTTTAGCAAAAACATATGGACCCTTCCAATTAGAGACCACTTATCATATTTTAGATTCTTATAGGCAATTAGAAGTATGCCCTTCCATACTAGATTGCTTTCTAATTTTTTTCATCAAACATATTTATTGTATGTTTTTCAACCTTTATTTTATGTGCTAATTAGAGATCTAGTACATGTAGTGTCACCTCATCAAAATCCTTTAACTCTCTCAGCATGGATGATTGATAATTTAAATTATCCATGTTACACTGTGCAACATTTCTGAGTGATTATACTTTGATCTCCATAGGTAAATGACATTATAGTCATATATTAAGGTAAATGGTAAGGTTCCTAAAGAAATCTTCTATAAAGTCTAATATATTTATAATTCTTCTAATAAAGCATCATGACAAGCTTTTGAATTGTTTCTAACCTATCTTTGAATGTTGAGGATCAAAGTTTTATTGGTTGATTCTGATTACCAACTAGCTTAGGTATAATATAGAATATAATAGAATATGTTGAATCCATACTCTTATGTGAATTGCTTCATATTTTCCTAGTAAATACTAACCATTTATTAGTGGTAATGGTTTCTATAAATTTAAACGAGTAGATGATCTATTCCTTGATGAATATAATAATTGTTTGTTGATTGATCAATAGATAAGGATTAACTTCAACCCACTTCACCAAGTGAGTGTATTTTTCCAATAATGTCCATTTCCTATACTCTAAATGGACATGGCTTGATCACTACATTAAGCTTTTTTATAGTACTTGCTAGATTTGGCCAAACTAATGCAATTCTTAACACTTTTTTTTTCTTTACTAAAGCAATCATTGGTTATACTTGTCCAATGAAAACCCTAATTTATGATCAACCATCTGATTAGTACTTAAAAGTGCATTTTTATCAAGGTTTTATTTCATCATTTTGCACTTGAAGTATCAATAACTCCTTAACTAGAGCATGTTTTATAAAAACAGATCTGATAATATAAGATAGCTTTAATTTATGGTAAATGTTCATTTTAAATGCAGGCATATCTCATAATTCAAAGGATTGATTGATGTGATTAACTATTGAAAGTGAAATGACAAAGAAATGGCTAAGTTTAGAAAGGAGATGCCGATTCAATTCAAATTGGAACACTGTTCAGTTATTGGGTCATATCTGGAGCTATAGATCTTGGATTTCAGCTTAATTTATATGGATGGAAAGCTAAGAAATAAGCCTACAATGTTCATGAATAGTGTAAGACCCAAATCTACCATTTTCAAATTCAAAGTTTGGCCACAAAAGAGAAGTCAGAATCTGTCTTGTAATCCAACCCAAACACTGCTTAGCATTTTACCCATATCTGGAGTTCTAGAAGGCTAAATGACGTGAAGTTTGGTGGGTGGAAGGAAAAGACAATTTCCAACAACGTTCATGAAGAAGATTTTCTCAAATTCGGATGGTAACAATGACATTTCATCCAAACAAGAGCTTGAGGTCTATCCACCACGTCCACCAACAGCACTACTCAGTATTTTCACCATATCTCGAGCTCTAGTGATCCAAATGCTCTGAATTTTATGGGTGGAAAGATAAGATGATTGCCAACAACTTTCATGAAGAACACTTTGCCAAATTCTGAATGGATCAATGTCATTTCATCTAGCCAAAGTGCTTAAGTGCTGCTGTCCACCAAGTCCACTAAATCAATAGTTGACCACTACATCAATAATCAATTACCAAATGAATAGTTCTGAATTTTAGCCTATAAAAGAAGGCATTTGCCATTCATTTAGCAATCTTGGTTCTAAGATCAAGATCATGTTTTTGCTCTCTCTTTATTGTTGTAATGCTTAAGTTTTATTTTCATTAATCTCTTGTTTATGCTTTTCATTTCCTTTACTATACTTAGTTAACTATGTTCTTATCTTGTTTATTTATGTTCTTCTTCTTTATTATGTCTAGCTAAGTTAATTATGTCAAGGTGACAAGGTTTCACTAATGGTGTTAGAATAAGTATAATATGAACTCAACATGGACTTCAATGCTTAAATCCTAAACAATTTGCTATTAACGTGTCTTATCTTTTTTATCTTATCAATCCTTAATACCTTGCTTGTTAAATGGTTAATCTAGATTTGTGTTGTATAACACTTGGTACATCAAATACTTGATCCTTCATAGTGTTCGGCCGCCATCGTTATTATGAGAGGAACTTGATTTGTTGTCAACATAAGTTAGCATCATGAATGCTTGATAAAATTTATAAGTATAGTGTTACGTAAATAAGATGATTAATATAATCATGTTGATAATTTATAAAGAGTTTATACTTTACTTATCTCTAATACTATTAGTGGATCCTCTAACCTTAACATTTGTTTTTATCATTGTTTAATCTTCTTTAATAATCTTATATCTCAAAGTCCTCTTTAAATCATCATCATTGTTGTTGTTGTTGTTGTTGTTCTTGTTATTATTATTATTATAATTTATATAGTTTACCTCCTTGTGGTTCGACCTCGGTCTTGCCGGGTTATTTATTACTGTGACACTCCTGTACTTGGGATAAGACATCAACTCTTTGATCATGTCACCATCTAATCTTAATTTTAGATTGGTGAGCTTCATAAAGCCTTTCATAAACTTCAAACATAACCAACAAGGCTTGTTTTAGTCTTAAATACTTGAGAAAGACTCCAATTACATGTCTCCTATATAATATGTCTACTATGAGTATATAATTGGCTACTTTCATTTTAAAAAATCTTGAAACTTTTTATGAATGATATTTTAAAATACTTTTAATTCTCTCTCTACAATCCTTCTAAAGATGAAAAACACTTATTTTGTTAAAACTCTCTTTTGTAATCGATAGAAACTTCAAAAATAGTCTTATTGTTAATGTTTTGTGCATTTTTTTCATTGAATATGTATTGCTTTTTTCATCATGACATCATGTTGATCATCTATAGTTGATCTATTGACAATTTTAACAAGGATAATGCCATGATTTTTAAAGGTCATCTTGTATCTTGATTAGTGATGTGTCAAATCAATAAGTTCTATACTGTTTCCTCTCATAAAAAAAATAAAATAAGGTTTTAAAACCTCTGTATAAGATTTGTGGCCATAACATGGTATGGAGTTAGGGTAGGGTATCCACACTTATAATTTTTAACTAGTTGGTTGATAATAAGCAATGAATCTCCTAACATGATAACCAATTTTGCTCCTAACTCTAGTTGTATTGTTTGGCCTAATATTATACCTTATATTTAGCTCTTGATTGTTTGTACAAGGAAAACCATGCAAAAAAATAAGGTCACTTTATAACCTAATGGGATATTATGACCACTCATACACCAACCTTCTCTTTAGTTTTTAAACCATCAAGCCATAACTTCCATGGAAAAAGCTATATCATAATAATATTGATATCTTGTTCCAACTCTTCATCAATGTTCTTGCATTAGTGAACAGCTAAGAAATTAGCAAAAACCTAGCCTTTAACTACTTTTTGTGACAATAATGTATATTAAATTTAGACAATGCCAATAATGTATATATGCCAATATGACCTCTTGAAAAATATTTTGACAGCATATATTTAATTAAATTTTTTTTACAAATTAAACAAACTTCAACTAAAAGCATATACCATCACAACTTAACAAAATCAAAATATAAAGATATACATGATTTTTCTATCAAAGTATATCATTCTTTGACATCTATAAGTATAGATTGAAATAATACATAGCTTTTTTATGTCCATATTCATTTTCTTGTGCTAGTACGTTGCCAATTGATCATTTTGCTACTAAAATGTATATCCATAAAGCTTTCTAAGTCTTATTAGGGTCAATGCTAGAGGATTATCCATACATGCTTTTATATTTTTAAAAGTTATACATGCTTTTATATTTTTAAAAGTTATATATTGCTTTTTAGTCTACTAAACTCATCAAAACTATTTCCTTTCAATAACTCGGTAAAAGGTCCGATCTTCCATATAATATTTGCAATGAACCCTCTTAGAAAATTAATCTTACCAATAAAGCCTTGCAATTCCTTTTTATTTTGATGACATCGTGCTTCAATAATTATTTATGCTTTATTCATGCCCACATTTACTCCTTGTTAATGCACAAAGAATCCTAGAAAATTGTAAGCTCGTACACCGAAGACATATTTTAAGGGATTTATTTTAGGTTGTCTATTCTCGTTTGTCAATGAAATATTATGATTTTAATTAGGTATAGGCCACAGGGAGAGAATTATTATACCCCTTAAAAACCCTAATTATGGTTGCATAGGTATAATTATTTTCTCCTATTTACTACCCTTTGTTGTTGCTAGTAGTTGTGGCTACCAATTATTCACAAGTAGTTTGAAACAGTAACCTTGCTATATGTTGCTATCATCACCATGCAAGTTGGTGCTGCCATTGTGGGTTAGCAGCTTTTTGCTACTGCTTCTTTGCTAGTGGCAAGCCAACTTGACACACCAAGCATTTGTAGTGTAAGCACAACCTTAAATTGAGTTTTTTAAAATACATGAAAGAAATTCTCAATTTATATATAAATTTAATTCACAATTAACATTAATAACAACCAAATTATACAATCAACAACCCTAATTATTTAATAATAGCTCTAATTCCACTATTGGACTTAAAAGAAATAAACACAATGAAAACAATAACTTTTAAACTCTTTTAGAGTCTTATAGATCCAATTAGATAATATAAAATTGTTTAGGATTATGTGAAAATTATCTAAAGGTTGGTTTTTCCTTTTATGTTTTATAAACACTTTAAATTTGGATTATTATAAATCATAAATAATTCAATTATCACAATCTCTGAAATCCTTCTAGCAAAGGATAATTGCAAACTCGAGGGTTAAGAATGCATATAATTTGCAAAAATCCCACGCGTAAGAATATATATTCAAATTTTAATTAATGATAGCATTTGACCATAATTGATCAATAATAACAAGGCTACAAATGCCAATAATTATGTACTCTTTATGCATTACACATGCATAATAATTTGGCAAGGCTCGATATATATATATAAACAAACTTTAGGCTATAATCCTTAAAAAAAATTGGCCACGTCCAGCGATCGCAAAAATAGTTGAATTAACTGTTTGGAAATTAGAAGGAAACACCATAATTACACTTTCATACCATTTATTGGTAGTTAATGAAATTGGTTGAATAAAACTATATCATGCGTACTTAATCATGTAGTTTTTTTCCTTTCTATTTTCTTATCAAGCTTAGTTTTATCTTATACAATTAAATAGAACAGAATTAAATAAAAATTGTCATGAACCAATTTCAACATATCTTAGCCATAACCAAGATCAAATGGGCTAGTTCTAATAGAAACAATTAAACTTCCTTCACGTGATAAAGCATTATAACTAAATCAATGCAATGATGCTACTTCCATAAGGTTTGCAATTTCATCCATGACCAAGTGATATGATACAAGCAAGGTTAAATGTTGGATCAAGCTAAACTTTTTATAGGGGATTCTAAACATGTTGTTATACATTGATTTAAAATTTCAATTTAATCAAAGTTCGAGAAGAGATTATTTCAAATGATCGAAGTTAATAGACGAATCTTGTCAAATTTGTTTTTATGAACCTTTGTATATTGTTTGGACTATATATAGAGCTACATAAGAAATTCTATGTAGATTTTAATTGAGTTGGAAATAAGACATCTTTCATTTTCGATGATACGTGGTAGGTTTGCTAATCCATCAAGATAAGAGAGAATGACATGTTTGATGTCAAGACTGAAATTCACCATGAATGTGCGAAAATTAAAGAAACATTGTTTCCTTTTGTATTATAGATTCTAGTCAATACAAGAATTTCTTAATGCTCTTTGAAACATGTGTGGCAGGTATTGGTTTACCTATTCTACAAGGATTTCATGCCTAATAAAGAAACATTTATGGCAGCAACTATTGTCCATAGCTTGGAAGGATTCAGTATCTATTATAGAATATATGTGGTGGCAAATAGGCTTATGATTCTTTTGTTGTTTTTTTTATATATTGTACAAGATTTCCTAACACATCAAGGATACTAAGGGGAGGCAATTTAAAGGAGAAAATTCCATTAATTAAAAACAAAGTTTCTTAGCTAATTTAGAGCATGAAGTTTCGACAAAGCCTTTAAGGAATGCAAAGGGGGAGTTTCAGCCATGCATGGGGATTTCATGCAAGACTTTGTTTTATGATTTTTATTTTATTTTTGTGTTGAATAATATTAGCTTTGGAATTTATTTTTAATTTGGTTTGTTTTGGCCTATTATACGTTTTGTTTCAATACTAGACTTGTGTTAGTTGATTAGTAGTCAGGGCCTATTGACTTACAACCCATAAAAGGTCCATTAGGGTTATTTAAAGAAGACTATAATGCTTTTAGGGCCACAAGTTTTAGAGCTATGATGATTTGAATAAATAAGATTTTTCTTTGTTATGGGTGTTGCAAACAACCTTTTTTGCAAGGAGAAAGATCATACATCGACTTGTTGAAGATTAATTGAGTTTATGACATCATTCACATACTTCATGTTCTTAGGCACAGGGTTATCTTTGGGTCCAAGTTCTTTTACCAATACCTTTGGTTCTTAGGTATAGGGTTACCTCTAGATTGGGGTTTCAAACTTGATATTTAGGTTTCTTGAGTTGGTTTTTAATCTTATTATGGGTTGCATGATCATGAGATTCGCATCACCAAGAGATCTGTTATTTATTTATGTTTTATAAAATAGCATATTGGTATTAAAAAGAGATACTTAGATTTTATTAACTTTAATTAATATTATCTTTTACTTTGTCCTAGCAAGATTTAGAGTACATATATTATTAAATGGAATGCCCTTTGTTTTGTAAAGATTGTAATTTATTTATACTTTATTTAATACAAATGAAATTTTTATTTTCCCTTTTGAAAGAAAAAACCCCATCATTGGAACCAAAATGGGTCCTTAACAAGAAAGAGAATTGCTTCTGGCCAATTAAAGAAAGGTGCATAACTTCTTACATTTAAACAAAATGAATTCTCAACCCTACTACCACAAATACTGACACAAAGAAGAAATATGCCTTACAAAATCAGCATGGCATATATTTGTTCTTTAAATAAGTTTAACGCATCTATATATCAACCATGATAGTTTTATACACTTATGTGCATAATAATAATAATAATAATAATAATAATAAATCATCATGAATGCACAGGTTTTCCTCACGAGAGTAAACTTTGTTGTACAAGAAGTTTATCTGCCTTGATTATTTCTCCAACAATTTTAAATTTGGTTGAGTTAACAATACTTGGGCTAGATTGTGGTGCAGGATAAAAAAATATTTAAACCTAATAAGAAAGAAGAAGAAGAAGCCAAAGAAAGTTTGTAATTTTTATTCAATTCATCAAAAATTGTCTAGCATTTAGAAAAATGAGATATAAATATTAAAACTCTAACTAGAACAAGCAATTAAGCTTATAGCCCAATCAATATAATACCTAACAATACATAAATCAAGCCCAACAAAATAAAGCCTAATTAAGAAACTTTAAATAGAAGTTGAAATAATATAAACAAAAAACATAAGTTAAAGCCCAATCTCTCAATAATTTAGGCTATCCTCTACCGGCTATAATCATATGAGTGCGTAAACAATGTCTTGATTCTGGTATCCCCACTAACTCTCTTAGAGTTGGAGAAACTCGACCCCGTCGAGTGTAGTTCAAGACGACTCTAATAATGCTACCAAAGATCATGATCAATTTGTTGTGATGTCTCTTTAATAATCTAAGTATAGTTTGAATTTGGTCATTTAGCTAGTGGGATTCGCTGAAGTTCATCATCCTTGGTAAAAACAACTAGTGCATCCAAAGTAGCATTAGTATGTTCCTTTTGTGCCAAAGATAAGGATAATGGGGTAATGGTTTCAATATGATCATCACAGATAGATTGTTGTATTTTATACATAATAAGGTCCTTCATATGAAAAGTAAAGCTAATATCAAAGTTTAAAATAACAGTTTAATGACATAATTATTTGATTCAATTATTTGTAACTCTTTGAATGATCTAGCACTAATCACTTATAATTTATGACTAATTTCTAAATGACATTCTTCAAGTCTAATTTGTATTATGAAATAATCTCTAACATTAAATGTATCATGATACTTAAGGAAATCAGCTCAAAATTTATATGGTTTATTATTTGCTTGAATATGTTTTATGATCTCGAAATATAAATGATGAACTCTTCATGCAAAAGACTCAGCTGATTCATACATTTTAGAGTGAGGAGATGAAAGAGGAAGATCTACTAGCATCCTAGGTTTGCGACCATGGACCTTATATAACTGAGAGTGTGGAATGGAACACATATTTTTTAAATCCTTGATGGATATAGATTGGACATAACCTAGTGAATTGGGGTCATCCTTATCCTTCTTATCATGAATAAAAGGTAAGGATTCAAGGAGCTTAACAAACTACTCAAGACTTATGACATGCTGGATGTCAAGCATAGAGGACACATCATTAGAGAGCTTAAGAGATTGTTCAAAATCTATGATATGCTGAATGTCAAGCATAAGGCATAAAAAGTCAAAAAACTCGGAAGGCTACTCAAAATCTATGACAAGTTTGGTGTTAAGCATAGAAGTCAAGGAATTATGGAACATATAATGAAAACTATATTGAAACTCTTTCAACATTGCACTTAGCTCTTTAGGCAGCTCTACTAGAGTCTATAGAAACTTCTACAACTAAAAAATACACAACTAACTTTTCATAATCCTCCTTTTCAAACTCTTTTGAACTTATTATGTTAGCCATATTTACCACTTTAGGTAGTTCCATTAGAGAGTTTCTTGAAATTTATTTTACAACTAAACTAGACACAATAGGTTGTTTCTTAATATCATCTACAAACTCATTTGCACTCATTGTTTTCCTTTTTCGTTTATATTCTCCTTTTTTTTTTTTGTTCTTTTTTTTGATCAAATGTAAGAAGTATATAGATCAAAAAGAGCAAGACAAGCTTGCGATACAGGCTGGAAACCAGCAGAACAGTACAAACTCTAGCCAAGGGAACAGACTCCCTTGACCACAGTAAAACACAAGAGGCGAGTGCTGGGGAACATGCTCCCCTGCACAAGCCAACCAGAAAATTAGGATCCCCTATACATTGATCCAGATACAATACAATTACAATTACATAGGCAAAAAAACCCTGGATGCAGAGGGAACAGGCTCCCTTGAACATGCATCAAAGCCAGAAAGCAGAACAAACTAGCATACAAAGAAAACATCAGTCAGGAGACCCAAAAAAGCAAAGACAAAGCTCCTTCCAACCCAAAGATGCACGACATTACAAAGAATAAATGAGATGAGGTGTAGCGAAGAACGGCTGTCGCAAGTATGCCACCCATATAGGACAGCAACCAATGAGACCAACCCTCCACCAACCAAAGCTAGCGAAAAGGGCAAGCAAGAACAAGCCGGAGAAGACATAGCGACTCTAAGCAAACAATTAAACAACCAAGCATATAACAAAGAATAAGACTAGCAAAAGCCAGCATAATTTCCAAAGACCGGTTATAAAAAAAGCACAAGACGGAGGGCCAAACCTGCACCCAAAACCCATCCACAAAGCACAGGACCCAAAGAGCCTAAAAGCCGGAGGCAACAAGCCAAAGAATAAGATGTAAAGCTAGCAAACAGAACCATCATAGGGAAACAGTCTTCAACCAACTGAAGGAGGCTGAAAAAGAACCAAACCGAGAGGCTGTAGATAGGGTTCAAATAACCCAAAACAAAGAAAGTAATACAACACAAAGATAAACTGCAACATATAAGACAGGCCAATGAAGGCAACAATAGGAAACCATACAAGCAAAATCCAAAATAGACATCAGGAGATATTTCATGGCCAATATTCCACAAGAGTATAATATCTCAAAGGGAGGGCGTAGAAGTGGTGCTGCCCTGAATCCTGGAGTCAGTCAAGGAGTGTTTGGAAGGTTGGCCACACAGTCCTACTGACGTCCCTGGTCGACCAAAGGAAGTGTTGGCAGCAGTTTTGCTCCTTGTCAAGTATTGCCTCCTTGGAGGCGCTGCTGCAGCAGCTTCAATGCAACCTTCAGATACCTGAACCACTTGAGGAGAGCCAGAAGGAGCATCAGGGGATCCTGGTTGTAAACCCAACTTCGCCCGCTTGCATACAGAACGCCCTGTATTCTTATCAACAGCCACAGCTGCCTCAACATCCATTGGGTCAATTGCAGGTTCACCTTGAATTTCCTTCCTGGGTGGCTGTTTTTCAACTGCTTCAGTGTCAGCTGAGGTATTAGAACAGCCAGAGGGAGCAGGAGGTGGTGGACTCTTTTTGCGCTTATGACTGGAAGCTTTATTGCATGCAAAAGTGGAGTGACCTAAAGTTTTGCACTGCTTGCAGAACCTGGGCAGTGATTCATATATCACTGTCTGTGATTTGGTAACACCATTGGGGAGGGTGATATCAATCGATGGTGGCAACTCAGCAAGCAAATCAATATCAATCAACACGCGGGCATAGGAAAGCCGAGTCATGGAGGTTGTTGGGGAATCTGAATGCACTGGTTTCCCAATCACGCTGGCCAGTTTAGAAAGGCATAATGGTGACCAGCACTGAAGGGGAAGGTTAGGAAAGCGAACCCAAACAGGCATCCGGATCAGATCAGAAGTATCAAAATCAAAAAAGTCAGGCATAGTTTTCAATATCAATAGCCGACCATAGACAGAGAAAGAGAAAGAACATAAAGAGAAAGAACATGAATTTCATCAACAAAAAATGATGACATCTAAATCATATATCCATGGCCTCCTAAAAATAACATGTTCTATATCCATTGGAATCTCATCACACCAAATTTCATCATGATAATCTAGCAATTTCATATGGAACAAACATTTCTCATTGACTACTATGGAGTTATTATTAACCCATGACACATTATATGGCTTAAGATGGGGAACAATTTTTAGGCCTAAGTGATCTATAATATTTGAAGATATTGTATTGATACAATTTTCATTATCAATGATAATCATTCCTATAATATTTGAAGATATTGTATTGATACAATTTTCATTATCAATGATAATCATTCCATTGATACAACTTCCATTATCAATGATAATCTTGTAACCTTTATCCCCACACTTGATATAGGTGTGAAAGATAACAGTCATTCTCCAATCTTTAGTTCCCTCGGGTTGTGTCAAGGCATATCTAACTACACCCAACTTAGTTGTCTCAAACTGATATGCGGTGTTTTGTTCATGATTGATTCTAAAGATATCACTCATGGTTAACTCCATGATAGTTGTAAACTTAAAGTTAGATACTAAATGACTATTCACACATGCATGCAACACTAACTTAAAAATGAAATTGAGATCAAATATTATTCCTGTAAATGAAATCACAATACAAAAAAAATGTAAAGATTGATCAAGAATATAAAACACTAGGAAATGTTTAAGCATGCAATGCTAGACTCTTAAGAGTGAATGATTAATCAACACAATGTCACAATCAAGAACTCATAATTAATGAAAAAGACTTGATGCTAGTTATCAATAATGAAAGATATTGATAAGCAAAAAAAATATATAGAAATTCAAAGGGAGATTTATTTATTTTTTTAATTGTCTAGGCACAAAAGTAATATTAATTACAACCTTAAATGACAAATGCAAACCAAAAAAAGTAAAATTCAACAACTCAAAAGATAGAGTCATTTACCGACTAAGATTCAAATCGATAGATGTATTTGAATCATGCAAGCTATCTTTGATGAAGATAGTATTGCTGACATGGTGTTGCACTAGTTGATATCTCTTTTGCTACTATCACTTTTTCTCTCTCTCTTTTCACTATTTTTTTTTTTTTACTTTCTATTTTTTTTCATTCTTGTTTTCTTTATTTTATCAATACAGAAGACAATTAGAAATAAAATCACAATTGGCAAAAAAAAACTTTCCCTATTCAATTCCATTCCTTTTCACATCTCTTCCTTAAAATATTTCGTTATAACTCCCTGGAAAATGAATTGGTAGAGGTTTCAAAGTGATAGGAAATAATACGTATACGGATTTAGCAGAATCTTCGAGGAGGTTAAGGGAGAGAGAATGATGAGCGAGCCAAGCAACAAACTTGACGCTATGAGACAAAAACCAATTGGTGAGTTCTTTGGTAGGCTTTCAAAAATTTTGATCTTCCTAGCAATTTGGTTTTTTGGGTTTAGGGATTTTTAGGTGGAGGCTGACAATTTCTTGGGTTCTTTTTTCTTTTTTTAAACAGAAAGGCAAAAGAAACTTTCTTTTTTGTTAGATCACATGTTGATGATAAGAAGTCTCATAAATCTAGGGTTTTTTTCTTGAATTTTTTAGAATGCGAACAAGCTCATGGATTGTTTAATTGTAAGAACAATTAAAAAAAACAATATTCTAACACCAAAGTTGATGTGGGAAAAAAGAAGATTTAAAGTTTAATGAGCAGGAAAAAAAAAAGCTCATAGAAGAAGCCAAATAAAGTTTGCCATTTTTATTCAATTCATCAAAAACTATCTAACATTTAGAAAAATAGAATATAAATACTAAAACCTTAACTAGATCAATCAACTGGGCTTATAGCCCAATAAATAAAGTTTAATTAAGAAATTTTAACTAGAAGTTCAAATAAATTAAACCAAAAACATAAGTTAAAGCCTAACATTTCAATGATTTGGGTTACCTTTCATCGTCTATGATCATATAGGCGCGTAAATAATATCTCAGGTCTAGTGTCCCCATCAATGTTATTAAACTCGTGAGTTGACTCGTAAAATCGTACGATTTTACGAGTCAACTCATATATAACATTTGGAATCGGGTTCAAAATTCAAAAATGAGCTAACTCGATCAAACTTGATTAAACTCAGTCAACTCAAACCGAGTTTACAAGTTTAACAAAAGTTACAATTTACAAAATACACTGACTACACTGTACTCTCCTTGAGTCCCTCCCGAGTCCCCACTCCCCTTTCCCCTTCCTCTTTTGCCGTAGCAACACCACAACTTCCAGTCTTCCACACTATGTTAATCTCTCTCTCAAGAGCAACACCCAAAAAGTAGTCTTAGCTTTAGGTGGTTTTTCCAAGCTTGGCTTTGCTAGGCATTCCCCGTTGTACCATTCGCCTTCTAGGAGGAGCCAGTTCTTATTATTTGGATCCCAAAAAGGAGGGGGGGGGTGCCGAGGATATTTTAGTAAGAAAAAGGCTGAAAACAGTGAGGCCTTACGTTTTGCTCTCCTTATATACCAAGGCCACATGGCCTTCAATTGTATAGTTTTATTTAAAAAAATAATTATTAATTATGATGATTTAATTTAATTCTTTAAATGTCATTTCAACATTCGGTGTACTAAATTTTTTTCATTTTGGCTAATATATAATTAACTCCCACCTGATTTGATATAAGACTTGATATAAATTATAATATGAATAAATAAGTTAATGGATTGACTGGTAAAATTAAGATGAATTGAAATATAAATAGGTGTTTTAGAGAAAATAAAAGGAGAGATAAATTATCATCAGTTTTTTATATTAGTAGTACTAGTATTAATGTTCACAATATCGATGCTGATATTAATAGTAGTAATAATAATTTTTTAGATGATAACGATTTTAATGAATATTTTAGGAATAATAAGGAAAATAAAGGCAATAAGACTGTGTTTAGTTACATAATATACCAACAGATTGTTTATTTTAGGTTTATTAATGAAATTCTATGGATATAATTGTATTATATTGTATTGTTAAGTTATTTAAATCATGTATGAATTTTTATTTGAATCATGTATTTTAATATGTTTGAATATTTATATTGCTTATTTCAATTTTATTTTAATTATATTATATTATTATTTACTACTCGATTGAAATTGTCAATATATAATTAGTTATAATATTTTACTTATGATTTTACAATTCAAGTTTATATTATATATTTCGTGTTGTGTTAAAAAAATATTTTTGACAACCTTAATCCCACCATCGTTCCTTTTTTAAAATTAAACCAATTTATACTGCTTAATCTAGCTACTTTAACATTAATCTTTGTACGAGGAATTGCTGGCGACTACAAGAAAAGCCATGACAAACACAAAATGGTTGTGACATATAATCTAATCAAGAGTTGCAACTTACCAAAGTTTTCAACCGTTAATACTCCACGAAGTATTAACACAAATATATAACCTTCATTAATACTCCAAAACTTGTTAGGCAAGGAAGAGGTTGTTTAGAATTTCGTTTCAAATAGTATTTTTAAAAATATTAAATTTTTTGTTTTGTCATTTTGATATGTTAATATCAAAAAAAACTATATATTTTTTAGCAAAATATATTTTAAAAAATAACCATTATTATACTTTTAAACACTTTAAAAAAAAATAGCAAGGAAAAACAAATCTAGTATAGTTTACATGATAGTGAAAATTTCACGAAGCTTGCCAATGGACATATATGTCCTACCAGTCCTAAGGTCTCGTGTTCGAGACTACGCTATGTATATAAAAAAAAAAAATCAAAGTTTTAGTTTTAGTAGAAACAATTTTAATTTGAAAGGTTGGAAGGAGCAAACTCCACTTAGCCAATTAATTACGCACAGAGTAACTAAAAGCCAAAGTGCACGAGTGCAATCTCATGATGAATCACAAAAGAATTAACCGATAACTGTATTAATCGATAGTAATGATCAAGTATACAAATTTGGAAAGTGAGAGAGAGGGATCTGTTATATAGAGTAAAGTTTTTTTTTTTTTTAAACATGTCAATCTATTGAAAAATGATGGGAAAAACATGAATCATCATCGTCAAGATCCATTTAACATAATAATAGAAAAGAATCGAAATTAAAGCCACAATTAATTCACGTACATACATGATATTCAGAATCCTCACATATATGCATGCTAGCTCTGGGATCCATGAATAAATACATATAAAGCTTGATTGAAGGTCGATGAAGGATGACACTTCTTGCTTGCTCCTATGTACTTTCTTATTGCCAGTCTCCCAGAGTTATAAGATACTATACCAGAAAGGAAGTACTAACACCTGAGAGAAACTGAAATTAAGTACAGAACTACAGCTGCAATTGCCTGGCTCCATCTTGTCTGCCTTTTTTTCTATTCTATGAAGGAATGTTGTTGTTGCACAGAGAGAGGAAGAGAGAGTTTACATTGGAGTAGTGTTCGTCAACCCTTTCATAAAGGGAATGCATATGCTCTAAAATGACCCTTGATCTACAAAGCATTGTCTGTGAGATGCGTCCGCTTGAAAAGAGTATTTTGGTCATAGAAGGAAGATGACCAAAATGGGTGGTTGAGAAAGATGGGAAGTGCTTGTCCTCTCGAGCCATTTCTTTCGGACTGTGCTTTTAATCACAACCCCACCAGTAATTCCCTCTCCCACATCTCTCTAAACATGAAGGGAGGGACCAAGAGAAGAGTGAGATAAAGGCATTATAAAGAGGGGACCCATGCAATGAATATGGGAAGAGTCACAAGGTATTTGTTTATTTATGTGCACGCGGCTTTTATTTTGTTTTGTTTTGGTTTCGGTGTTTTCACACTGTTTTGTTTTGCTTTGCTGGTATTTAAAAGAGGGCCTATGAAAAGCTCTTTTCAACTTCCCCTTAGGTTTGTCTTCTGCTAATAAGACACAAACTCTCCCTTTCGTGGTCGGATTCGACTGCTTAATTATTCAATAGGGTCGATGCATACACTCCCGCAAAACATTCGAATATATATGCTATTTTGGATCGTCTCCGTCACGCAACAGATATGGAAAAGATACCACGCTATCTGTCACAGGGTTAAAATCTCATCCAAGTTTCAGCTCCATGTAGCAACCCAACCTTACCTTAGTCGCTCATCCACTCGATTTTATCCGACAACTAAATATTCCTCCCTCATTGGAAGGTATTCCCCATTCTTGTCTTTATTGTAAAATAAACGTAACGCAAAAGATACAAGATGTATAAAGTCAAGCTCAAGTAATTAGAGGACAAACCCTTAATTTTTATTAATATTAATAACAAGAAACAGGCAAAAACCATCATTAACTATCTCAAACTATAGTAGCTCCCTTGGCTTGCCTCCCACAAACCAATGTTACAACAATCAACACCCATGCTATGAGTCCTATTGTGTCTTGGCATGCCTTGGATAGTTCATTGTCCAAGTCAAAATTTATGTTGAACATCAACTTATTTTCTGTCGAATCGTTAGAGATGCACTACTGTTGAATCTACCACTATCCATGCACGTTTCCATTTCCTATGCATGTTGCCATTCGTGCCAGTAGTTTTTTCATCAAACCTTGGACTATCCATCATCTAGATTCTTAGCCAACCCAAACTGTCGATTCTATCGACGTTGTCAATTTCATTGACGCTACTGATTTTAACATTGTCCCACAGGTTGTCACTGCCAACTATGTCATTCCGATATTATTTTTGTTAGCGTGCCATTGATGAATTTTAATCCCATTACAAACCTCCCATACTAGAAGAACCTAACTTCCTCTTCAGCCAGACATGAAATACACATGCACTAAGTTTGTCCACTATCATAAATTTGTGTCCACACACATAACCTCTCGGCTTTGCCCTCGTTCACATCCAGAACACCATTCATTTATCCTATAATGCCAATAAAATTGATAATTCCATCATCAACCTGTTTTCAAACCAAGTTGTGACTAAGTCTTCTATAGCCTACTTGTTTCCAACAGGATCAAAACATCTTTGAGTCAAACTCAAAGCATCGAGACCAATCCCATTAATCTCGATTTTCAAATATAAATTAATCAATTATTAAATTCATAATAAATTAATTTGTTTAATTTATTTAATCATATTTTATTTAGGATTATGATTTATATCTTGGTCAACTTATTAAGAAATCTAATGAGTCACACACATAAGAACCATTAGTCATAAATTAAAATAGAATGATTAATCAAATATGACTTGATTATAATAAGTTTTAGAAATTGAGAACTAGAGTGTAAATTGTACAAGGAAATAGAATGCTAGACCTAGAAAAATCAAGTAGAGAATTGATTGAATAAATTTCTAAAATTAGACTAAAATAATATATGTGATGTTATTTAAGGGGCAAATTGATATTTTTTTATTTATAGAGTTTTTAGGTTTCCCTAAAAATAGAATGTTATGCATCTTATTTTTTAAGGGTTCTTAAGGTAAAAAGAGTTCTTAAGGTAAAAAGAGTTCAATATAAAACCACTTTAAGGTATAGAAATCTCTCTCTCCTAAAAGGGTTTAGGAGATTTGTCACTGGTAGTTAATGTGGATCACCATTAGAGGCTAGAAAATTGGATGGGTTGTGGTTTGCAATAATCTAGCCTTGAAGCATATATTCAAAGCAAAAAAATAAATAAATCTTCAGGTAATCTTTGTATAATCCTAAACAACTTTAGATCTGTCTAACGGGATCTTTGGGACTCCCAAAGATTTTTTTAATAGGCATACTTCTATTACCCTTAATTTGTCTCTTCATCAAAATGCACAAATCAACCCTAACTTTACCACACCCAAAGCAGAATGGCTAAGTCACTTCCTTCACCACTAGGCTGGCCTATCACAATTGAATTTTCAACTCAATTGTCTAGCACACACATGGGATTAATGTATATAGAATCCTCAAACACCTTCCTACATTGAGATAGCATTGAGTTTTTCTCTTTTTGGGAAATCCCTAGCAAAATAATTATCATCACAAATAAAACAACATAAATTTGGTCTTACACTGTTATCAATGGCCTTCAATTCTGACTTTCCCTTGTCAGTAGCCTACCTAGGTTCTTTCTCATCGAATCTTCTTCTTTTTCATCTCATCCCTATACTTAGGCTTTGAAAAATATCCAGAAGCCCAAGCATTCCCCTCACTAGTCACTACATAAATATTTATACAGCCTGACTTCCTCTAACATATTGTCAATATCTAGAATCAAGAAAATAAATGTCTTTACATAATCCCTTTTAGACCCTTCATGCCTCAAATTTTTCAATTCTTCCCTCACAATCCAGGACTTGTTGTGGGTTAGAAATTGTTCATTCAATTTATATTTCAGACTCTCTCATGTATCCACTTTAGGTCACCCAGCATTCAAGTCCTCCTTGGACCTTTTCTGCCATCATAATTTTGTGTTGCCCAATAAATACATCATTGTGATGTCCACTTAACCATCCAGTTTAATTTTGGCCACACTGAAGAAATGTTTCATATCTCACAAGAAATTCTTCAACTCTTTATAACTTCTTGCATCCCTTAATGGTTTAGGTTCTAGAACTTTAGGCTTAAAAGTGCCACTACCCTCAGTAGTGTCTGCGACTGCCTTCCTTAAGATAGACATCTCTTCCTCTACAACCTGCCACTTGCGTCTTGATTCAGTTATGAGTTCAACATATTATCTAGCAACCCTCCCGATAATTTTTATAGCCAACTCCAGCCTTTCATTAACTAAATGATCTTCATGTTCTGGAGTCAAACCCATTAAGTCCTCAAGACACATCATCCTTTCCCAAATTACTTTCATAGCTTTTGGCATATGAAGTTAAGCCACAAGTTTCACAAACTACCCCATAGTAGCTTTACAACAAAATCTTTCATCTATTCTACAGAATTATCCTTGATGTTTCCAGAACATCCCATGCTCTGATACCAATTGTCACATGGTTAAAACCTCGTCTAAGTTTTAACCTTATGCTATAGCCTGGCCCTGTCAGACTCAGCCTTACCCTCTATTAATTCACTCACGTTTGCCTTCCAACTAAGTGTTTGCCCCTCACTAGAAGGTTTTCACCACACTTTCCCCTATTGTAAGACAAGCAGAACGCATAAGTAAAAAGGAAGTTACACAAGTCTTTTAGTATGTGTTATGCACAATATCTTCCTTACATGCTACATTATAATATTTATAGCCTACATATATTACAACATAATGGAAGTTACTAAGAAAACAGTTCTTAAGTTCCTACATAGATTAAGACATTTTTCCACATGTCCTGGCCATTAAGAAACTATTGTAAACTGCAACTAATTGTCCCAAACTTTTTTAACTCCCTTGGCTTGCCTCCCATAAACCAACTGCCTAACTATCATCGGTCCTACTATGTCTCAGCATGTCTTAGACTGTTCACTTTCCATGTCAGAATTCATGTTAAACATCAACTCATCTCCTTGCATTTTGTCAAACGTACATTGTTATCAAATATGTCATTGTCCATGCACATTGTAACTGCCTATGCATGTTGTCATTCATGTCAGTAGTGTTTTTTCATCAAGCCTTGGACTATCCATCGTCGAAACTTATTGTCAATCTCTGCTGTTGATTCTATCGATGCTGTCAATCCTATCAACGCTGCTAATTTTCACATTGTTCCATGCGTTGCCACTGCCCATTGTGTCTTTCAGCACTATTTTTGTGAGAATACTCCTAACAAATTTTAAACTCGTTATACAATCCCTTTTCCACAACTCTACATTTAATTCATACAATTATGATGTAATTTCACAACTCAAAAAATTAATTTTTTTTCGTAAATCTTGAATTCTTATAACACAAGAAAACTTAGAAATATTAGTTTCCATGTTGGATATAGATGGGAAAAACAAAAGTTATTAAGCTTTTAGATTTGGATATTGAATTAATAAGGAAAATGGGCTAAAAGAAATTATATTTTGTTACTAATTTAACTTTGAAGTTTTCAAATAATAAACATATAGTACAGAACAAAGGTTGGCACTAGGAAGGGTGCACAGAGTGATAACATAGCAAATGATAGACTCTGTGTTTTTGTTGCACCGTCAATATAAGAGGTGTATAATATCATTTTTTCAAACGAGATATGAAAACTTACTTTTTGTTTACAATAAAATTAAAACAAAATTTCAAAACTTTTTATTCAAGAAATTGTTTTTGTAAAGTTTTTAATATTGCTTTTTTTACATTAGTAGTATACGATGGAGGAGTCATGTCAAAATTCAATGAGGACTGCATTTATTATGCTAGTGGCATATGGGTGTTAATCTAAGATCAACGTGCTCGAGATTAGGTAGGGACCATGTTCGGAGCATCTAGGGTTGGGTATGGACAAGGCCGTGGCATCTAATTTCCCTTTCTTTGTTTTTTTTTTTTACTTGATGTGATAACTAGTTTTTAGATAAAATAAAAACATAGCAACAATGAAATATACAAAAAACTTGAAGATCCAAGGAATTTAACCTGATTTAAATTTTTTCTTTAATACCAATTGATACGAACCTCGTGGATATAAAGACCTAAAAACTCATAGTCAAATCGAAT
This sequence comes from Populus deltoides, assembly GCA_015852605.2. Taxonomy (NCBI): domain Eukaryota; kingdom Viridiplantae; phylum Streptophyta; class Magnoliopsida; order Malpighiales; family Salicaceae; genus Populus; species Populus deltoides. Next base: position 13,236,287 of record CM027574.2, read on the forward strand.
CTTTCTAAGAAAGTTAAGATTGAGTTTGAAATTGAGTTTGATACAACGATAACCTATACCGAGGTGCTAAGACAATAGATAACCAAACCGCCACCCAACGCCTACAAAGAGATGTGAATGAGAATTATGAAAGACATCATAAAATTTGGTTAATTCTTCGATAAGTTAGAGTAGTTTAATGAAGAACAAAAATATATAAGCAAACTCTCGCACATACTAATAATAATTTGTTGAAATCAAAGTCTGTCTTAAAAAAAACTTCAATACAAGCTAAAAATATATATTAGAAAAAATAAATTTTTAACTGTTGAAATTACTTAGTCCATTAAGTAGATAGATTAGGCCTCTTTATACATAGATTAGATTGATCAAGATATGATCATTACTTGTTAAAGTTGTAACCTCCTTGAAATTCACTTTGGCCCAAATTCTATGAATAACGTATTGAATGCATCTTTGAGTTTTTTTGTCCATGATCTTGTAATTAGTGTAGTTGAAATTTGCATTGGATCTTTTGGTGTAGTCTTGATCATATCATCACTAGTTTAGCAAGTTAATCGAGTTGACTCGGAATATTTTTTCCTGTTTTAGTTGATTTTGTTTTTCAATGTCATCACTAGACATTGAATTGATAAAATTAAGTTTTATAATTTATTTTATATATGGTTATCACGGTCTTATGATCTGGATTATAGATTTGGCTGGTCTAAGTTGATCTAAGATGTTGTTGTTTTAATATATTTCACTACAAGATTTCAAAGTTTTACCGACGGAACTATTCTGTCGGTGTGTGATTAGAAGTTCATCGGTGATTTATTTACCGACGTCTTCACCGACGGACTTAGGTTTCCCTTCGTCGGTGATTCCCCATTCCGTCGCTATATCAGTTAGAAAAACAAAAAAACCATTTGTCGATGGTTTTACAGACGGAATTTGCGCACCAAAAAAAAAGTTTCCCGCTTGAAATATACCAATGGATTTTTATTTCGTTGGTGATATCGTGATTTACCGACGGATACGTACCGTAGGTAAATTTGTCAGTGAGTGTTTGAAATACCGACCGAATATATCCGTCTGTAAATTCATCGATAAGTGTGGCAGCTACTGTCAAATGCCGATGGATTAAGCCCGTTGGTAAATTTGTCGGTGAGTGTTTGAAATATCGACCGAATATATCCGTCTGTAAATGCGTCGGTGAATGCTACTGTCAGATGCCAACGGATTCATTCCGTCGGTAAAACCCATGGTAATAGTTTTTTCTAAATTTGTTTTTAAAAAATTATTTAGAATATATAATATAAAATTATATAAATTAATGGTAATAAAAACCAATTATGCAAATAAAATTATATTAAACATCAAAAACAAAAAAATCAAAGTTAAATAATATTCATTACAAACTGAATGTGTTTCAAAAAAAATATTAATGAAGTTTTAAAGGTAAATAATATTTATTACAAATTAATATAAAGGTGGAGTTAGAGGAGGAAGAGGAGATCCTGGAGGAGGAGGCTGGTGGTTATACGGCCAAAAAGGATTAGGCGCACATGTTTCACTCTATGTTTCCATATTCATGACCATTTCGCGAAGCTGTTCATAAGTCATTTTTTGTTGTTCACACTCCGCTCTTTGTTGTGCTTGAGACGCTTTGATTTGTTCAGACTCCGCTCTTTGTTGTGCATGAGACACGCTTTGAGTTGTGCATACTCCGCTGATAGGTGGTCATATTTTTCGGTGAGCTGAGTCGTGTGTTGCTGCAAGGCCACGAACTCTTTAGATTGGGAGCTCGATATTGATTAGGAGCTCCCAACGGTTGAAACACTACGGGTCGACCGCAAGTTGTCGGCCGTAGTGTTGGAGAGCCCATAAACCCGATTTTTATCGGATCCACCTGACGATCCAACCTCCATCTATAAATCCGGATCGAATTCCGGATGGGTCAAAATATCATCCACGTATCTCTCCCTCAACCGATTATTATAGGTCTCCTGAAAATAAAAAAAGTAATCATCATATTCAATTCAATAAACATAATAACTTACAAAATAAAATGGTTGAACAAACATACCACAAAATGTTGAGCATGGTTATCAACGAACTCTTGCGCCTCCTTTTGGCGGTCTTGACTCTGCACGTACGTCTCCACAAACAACTCCATCGAGCTCAGCTCACGTCTAAGAGACGTAGCCTATAATGAAAAAATATTTATTAACAACAACTTAATTTAACGATATATTTCATTTAAATTAATCTTACCATCCGTTTCGCATATACAGCAAACGAAACGGAGCCGCCAGTGTTTGTTATCACCGAACCATGAATTGGCCGATTTCGGTTGCCAGCACCTGACTGTGAGCGTCGTGTGAACCTCTCAGACATCACGTGCTCAAGATAATGCGGCCATATATCTTCCGGAATGTATATCGGTTTGAAATCCCTCCAAACCGCAACATCGTTCCAGCCTTGGAAACCCCTATATCTCGCGGTTTGTTTTGCCCTTTTTTGTGCTTCATACTAAAAATCACGCAACCTACTTCACGCAACCAAAAATTACATTTCGAAACAAAAATTTTTGTCTAAAAAAAATCTTGTATTGTTTTCGATTTTTCGCGTGATTTTCCCACACCCTCCTCGCAACAGTGTTATGCTCACTGTCCCAGCAGAATTTGTTCTGTGTATAAATAATTAATTTTAAATAAAAATAATAATTTATTTTCAATTATATTAATAAGCTGAAAATTATAAATTAACATCAACCTCAAACCTGTCAAACCATTCATTGATTTGAGGCATCCATTCAGGATGCTTGGATATCTGACTCCATTGAAACAATAGAATCTCCATCAACGATTTAAACACCGATGATATTACTCAGACGGCTTCAATGTTTGTAAACCTGAAAATAAATGAAATAAATTCAATAATGATTACTTCATAAATTATGTTGTAATTTAAAAAAAAAACCTAAAACCTTAACAAACTTACATTCAAAGGTCGTCCTTCCACTGTGCCTCGTACTTGCGGGTAAATTGATTCCGCTGTGAAGGCACGCCGCCTACGCACTGTGAAGTAGCACTGGAAGAGGCAGCATCGGTTGACAGCGCAGGTAGTGTAGGTGCCTCTTCTTGAGAGGCACCTAAGAAAATATCATCCTCGCTGCTAGACAAACTAGTAGCGACCATACGTGAGCAACTAGCTTTGGTTTTCATTCTACGCATCTACACAATTCTATACAAATAATTATATAATTAAATTTAAATGTTAAAAAAAAAATTCAACAGCACCTCCCCTATACTGGATACTACCTAAATCCACAAACCTGCACATATTAACAATAGCCACAACCAATTGACCCAATCTATACTAATTATTCCAACGTATTCAATTACTAATCATAGGGTAAATTCAACATTAAGAATTGCAATTCAACAAATTATTCAATAATTATGCCAATACAACAATAAAATATATTCAATAAATAAATAAAAACTCTAGACTAACAATTAAAATTAATGGAAAAAATTAAACATAAATCATGCAATAATAGAGTAAAATTAACAATTATTCCAAAATATTCAATTACTAATACTAAGGTAAATTCAACATTAACAATAAATATTCAACAAATTAACTAATAATAATTATGCCAATACAACAATAAAAAATATTCAATAAATTCAAAAAAAAACTATAGACTTTACGAATGAAATATGCTTACTTTAATAATGTGTTGAATTCAATACTTTATCTACATTACAAAAAATACACCAAAACAAAAAACATAGAAAAAAAATAGCAAAAAAAAGCCTTAAAGTAAAATAAAATAGAAAAAACACATACCTTTTAAACTGAAAAGATTTACAAGAAAACTTGCTAGAGATTGCAGGTGAAAGCTTTGAAGAATGGAGAGGAAAAGAATCGAAATTTAAGGTGAAAAAATGAGAAGAAAAAAAAAACTGAAGGGGCGATCGTTGGAACTTATATTGCAGTTTTACCGACGGATATAAAATTAATTATTATTTTAATTTATTATGTCGATGAAGTGTCAAAAATGCGTTGGTAATTTTTGAATTTGGCACCAAAATTTTTAATGACCCTCCATATTTTTCGTGGTCCGTCAGTAATTCTGTCGGCAAGAGGATGCGGTCAGAGATGCATTTAATGCACAACCCTTTGGAATTCGCACAGTCCATCAGTAATTTTGTCGGTAAAATTAGCCCGCTGACAACTTACCAATGAACTTATATCTGTCGGTATTGACATCGGTGATTGTGGTATTTCAAGTAATTATTTTCGAACTCTCTGTGAAATGCCGACGAACTTATTATGTCGGTATTGACGTAGGTGATTGTAGCATTTCAAGTAATTATTTTCGAACTCTATGTGAAATGCCGACGGATTTAATCCGTCGGTATGGGTGTCGAGGATTGTGGCATTTCAAGTAATGCCGACGGACTTATTCCATCGGTATGGACGTCGGTGATTGTGGCATTTCAAGTAATTATTTTGTGATTGTGACATTTCAAGTAATTATTTCAAGTAATAAATATTTCATGTTACAAAATATATCATCCATAATCTAAATTACATAAAAAAAATTGGTTTTACAGAGGGCTTCATTTTGATTGTTAGTCAGAATTTTCTTCTTCTTCGTTATCAATTGAATTGTCATCACCTTCATCGCAATCTTCAATATAGATATCATCTTCTTCATCAACATTTGCTTGTCAATTAGAGCTCAAAACAACATTCAACTCCTCTGCATCAACATCAACAAGACTATCATCGAAAACACGAAAATTTGAATTTTCTTCCAATTCAATCGAAGGAGCAATTCGATATGGTTCAACCAACTCACTAACTTGAAAGACTTCATCTCGCACACTTGTGTCTTCGTTCTCATCCTGAACAACCTCGACACGACCCCGGGGTTTCGTTTTTAAAACAGACAACCAATCCACTCTTCATCGATCCTTTCTAAATGAAGGGGTGTATGTGTAATAAACTTGTTAACATTGCTTTGCAAAAACAAAGACATCGTTTATGTTGCGGAGTCTAGCTTTTGAGTTGATTTCAACCAGACCATAGTGTGGATCAACTCTAATTCCTTTGTCAGTCGTGTCATACCAATAGCATTTGAATAAAAACACTTTATTCTGCTCGTTATGATATTGCAGTTCGACAACCTCTTCTAATCTACTATAGTAGTCAACTTCTAACTCACTACTAGTGGATCCCTTAACACAAACACCGCCATTGTATGTCTTTCTTCCTTACCCGTATTCTTCAGTATGGAAAACATATCCATTGACAAAATACCCGTTGTAGCACTTACATTTTCTTTCAAGCCCCAGGCTTAGTGAAGACAATGACTTAGGTGCACTCCTTCCCATTTGATAAACCTTGTATGTAATGTACATCAATAAACAATAAATGAACGAGAATCTCGTAAATGACATGCATATCACGCATGAATTTTACAAGTTAGAATGATTTTGTGATAGTGCTTACATGTGTTCTGAACCACGTGGCAAATTGTTCATCTTGTAATTGAAAGATCTGGGATTCGGTCAGCTGTGAGTTATTAGAGAGCAAATATTGTCGATGTTGCCTACAAGTGATAATGAGTGTATGATATTACAATATATAATTAGCTGTATATTACTCACAAAGTTTAATTAGTATTACACATATATAAACTTACTGAATAAAAGGTCTCAGCTCATCATAGTTAAATAGAACATAGTTGTGTGCTTGTTTGAACTCTATTTCCAACAAATATCTTCCTCTTACGGCATTTTTAGGTGTGGGTCGTCCAGTATTGGAGAATATTGATAAGTTCTCACTAGAAGGCACTTCACCGCCATCATCATGTCGTGGAACACGATTGATTCTCATTCTCAGATGAGGTTCGCAATAGTACGAGATAAATGTTGAGATCTCCTCAACAATATAGGCCTCATATATTGAAGCCTCAACATGCGCCTTGTTCATAACCTTTTTCTTGAGATTAAACAAGTACATGTATTGAATTAATCAAGTATTTTCAATTAAGAAAAACATAGAAAATACTTTTATATGTGAATTACATTGCAACTGTAATATCTAACCATTCGAATGGGTACATCCATCTATATTGGACCGGTCCTCCAGCTTTTGCCTCGAATGGTAGATGTATAGAGAGATGCTCCATTGAGTCAAAAAATGATGGAGGGAATATCATCTCAAGTTTGCATAGTGTCTCAATGATATTCGTTTGAAGCCTCTCAATGTGATCAACATTCAACTTGCTGGAGCATATATCTCTGAATAAATGACTGATCTCCGCAAGTGCATCCTATATTTTCTTTGGCAACAAATCACGAAAAGCTAATGGGATGAGTGTTTGCATAAACACGTGGCAGTCATGACTCTTCATTCCATACAATCTGCAGTCCTCTATATTAACCAACCTTAATATGTTTGATGCATGTCCATCTAGAAAACATAGACTTTTAAGTCATTTGTAGATTAGCAGTTGTATGTTTTTCTCTAAGACGAAGCTTGCTCTTGGTTTTGCGACCCGTGACTCATTATAAACCAACTCCATATTTTTACGGTTACAGTATAAAGCTATATGCAATCTAGCCTTGATGTTGTCCTTTGTCTTCCCCTTCACATCCATGACGATGTTGAAAATGTTCTCAAACATGTTCTTTTCAATGTGCATGACGTCAAGGTTATGGCGGAGCAAATTGGTCTTCCAATAAGGAAGCTCCCAAAAGATACTTTGCTTTACCCAATTATGGGTCAAACCAAAATTAGGAAACTTTTTCTTACCTGATTGAAGGCCAAACACAATGTCATCGTACTCTAATACAACATCATGCAATTCTTCACCAGAAAGACGCGAGGATGCAACATCTTTTTCAACTCTGCCAACAAAGAAATCTTTTTTGTTCTTTCTATACCTGTGATTAAGTGGTAAGAAGCGACGGTGACAGTCAAAAAAAGAAGCTTTACCTCCGTTTGCTAGCGTGAATGCTTTGTTGTTTTCCATGCAGTATGGACATGCGAGTTTCCCATGCCTACTCCAACTAGAAAGCGTTCCATAAGCTGAAAAATCATTGATAGTCCACATCAAAGCCGCCCTCATAAAGAAATTTTGTTTCCTCGATATATCATAAGTCAGAGCTCCGGAGAACCACAACTGCGTCAACTCATCAATCAACAATCGAAGACAAACATCTATATTCCGCCTCGGGCTGCTTGGACCGAGTATGACAGTAGATAAAAACATGAACTCTGGCCTCATACACATTCCTGGTGGCAAGTTATAAACTGTGAGTATGACCGGCCAACAAGAATAAGGAGCAGCAAATGACCCAAATGGGTTGAATCTGTCTGTACACAACCCAAAACGCACATTCCTTGATTCAACTAAAAAGTGAGGATGCACACTATTAAAGAGTTTCCACACTTCACCGTCAGAAGGATGCACCATCACTCCATGAACCACATCATATGCTTGGTACCATGTCATGTGCTCAGCAGTCCTTGGTGATATGAATAACCTCTGCAGTCTAGGTGTGATCGAGAAGTATCTAACTTTTTTATATGCCACTAGAGTCTTTCCCCTGCCAGTTCTAGGTTTGTAACGGGAATGCCCGCATGTCATGCACTCGGTCATCTCAGCATTTTCAAGGTAGTATAACATGCAAAAGTGAGGGCACATGTCAATTTTCTAGTATCCTAAACCGAGGGGTTTCATCATGGACTTCGCAGCATAGAAGTTCTCTTTCAGCCTGTTCCCTTCAGGTAAAATACTTCTCGCCCATTCAATAATCTTGTCATACCCGGCCTCACTCAACCCGTGATCTGACTTGATGGTGAACACCTGTGCTACGACCGCTAATTTACTGTGGTTCGTGCAGCCGTCCCATAATGGTTCGTCAGAATCTTTCAACAAATTAAAAAACCTAGCTGTATCTGCATTAGGTTCTTCTACGATTGGACATTGACTAACATTACCTTGATTCAATCTCATTGCATCCATAACCATATTTCTGTAAGGACTAGTATTGTCATTTGCTGCTTCATACACGTTGCTAGCACTAGAAGTAGACTCAACCACCGTTTCTCTCATTCTCCTCTTACTAACAAATACTTCTCCATGTGCATACCAACACTGGTAATTCTCTATAAACCCTTTGTTTAGAAGATGCATCATTACAACATATAGATGCATATATTTTTTATTTTGACACTTCCTGCAGGGACACCTAATACCGCCTCCAGTAAAATTTCTGGGAATAGATGTTGCGAAATTAATAAAACCCTGAGCCCCGTTACAATAATCAATCCTCTGCAATCCTTGGGGTGAATCTCGATACATCCATGAATGATCATCCATGACTTATATTGAACCTCTATAAAATTATGATGACATCATATATTAATTAACTAAGTTAGGTAAATAAACTTGCAAAAATATTACTTTACCACTCCAACAAACCAATCACAACTTCTCATAAATATTAAATATTCATTATTATTTATCAATGTCCATACAAATTAATATATATAAATTTACAGAAATTACCACTCCGCAATACCATTGATAAAACTTTAAACGGACCCATTAAGCAAGCTATTAATTATTTCAAAATAGCACATGTAATTCGGTAGTTCCATAAAGTTTTAACAATTTACAAACAAATACAATCTTACAAAATCTAAAACAAACCATAACAGGTATAGAATTATACATTCATATACTACAAGTTTGTTTGAGAAATAACAATAAAACATGTACATCTACTAACAAAATACATATACTAAAAAAACAATAAAAATGACATTTAATTAAATGTTAAAATTTAAAAAGAAAAAATTACTTACAAAAATTGATAAAATCCGTCGGTAAATCAGAACACGGATGTTGTGACCACAAAACTTCAAGAAATATAACTTGTTATGCTGAGATGAGAGAGATTTTTGTTTGCAGATGGGGAGAGTTGGGATTACGAAGAAGAAGGAGAAATAGGGGAGGAGAGGGTCGGCAGAGAGGACATATATTAACTTTTTTCGACGGTTTCACTGACGGCTTTTCTGTCGCTGATGCCGTCGGTGATTCTGACGAAAAAATCAACACGTCACCGTACGGATCTGGCATTTCGAATCTCTCGGTGATTCCATCGGCATTTTAAATGGCGAACCGGTCACGTCGCTGTACGGGCTGTCGTTTTGAATCCATCGGTTATTCCGTCGGTAAAAATACCCCCGCCAAAACCTCCACGTCAGCGACCCGCCTTTTTTAATTCGAAAACTTTACCGACTGAATTACGGACGGAAAAGTTTCCATCGGTAATTTCGACCTCAAATTACCTATAGAAAAATTCCGTCGGTAAATCCGTTGCTATTTAGCTAATTTCTGGTAGTGTTTTTAAAAAAATATTTTAAAATTTTTTAAATGAAACCATATTTTTATTAGCCATCTAGTTTGTATTTAAACTTGTCAAATTAACCATATCATACAAAACTAATTTATATTTATCATACACGCGAGATAAACCACCTAGTTTATACTATAGTTCAAAGGTTTATATGTGAAAGGATAGGATGGCGAAACAATCCGCGTTGGATGGTTCAAGTTTGACACGTGACTTTTAAATTGTATGTGGTCATGATTTAATTATAGATATGTTTGTACTGTGATAGTGTGTGGATGACTCATAAAATTTCTTTCTGTGGAGGATGTAACAAGAATAATAAAATTAGTGGGTGATGATTAAGACAGGTTTAATTAAATCAATCTTAATGTACATTGACATTCTTTTATCTTCGTAAGAAAATAAAAATTATGAAATTCTTTCATTTTCCCTTTTTCCTTTTTTATTATACACGTAAATATTTTAAAACCAAATATATATATATATATATATATATATAGATGAAGCACTAATTAAGTTTCCGCCTTGCATCATAGGAGAAAAGGCAAGAGGAACGCAATTTGATGGAGTCCTTTTGATGTCATATATGTTAATTTTCTGTTTTGTTTATTTTATAACTATTTTCTGGGTTTTTTTAAATAAAAAAAAAGTAGAGGACTTGTTTGGTTGGGCAATAATCGGGAGTGATGATTAAATTATTTGAAGTTGGAGAGTGCGATTTTATCCCTTACCCAATGTCATTGTCGACCATTGATGTTCTCAAACCTATTTTGAATCCTATCGTAGCTTGATTCTCGAGGGCCACTAGTCGAATACCGTCATAGACCGAGCGTCCTTGTTTAGAACTCAGTCTCACCTCGTCTTGATTAAATTAAGTCATAAATAAAAAAAAATTAAGATAAGAAATTTTTAGGGTTGGTTGTAAATCTCGATTCAAAAAAAACACATAGTTCAGCTATTTATTTTAAATTTAAAAAAAATCTTGATTCTTGAGGGTTTTTTATAGATAAATCTTGATTCTTGATAATTTAGGTTTGTTTGGTTGAGTTTTTTTTTTTAAATAGATTTTACGTCATCGTCGTCTTCTTTTTCTTCTTCCTTTTTTATTTATATTTTTTAGTTTGGACCACCTATACATATAAAAAAAAATTAAATATGATATTGTTATTTTGAGTCGTTTAAATTTTATTTCATTATTTTTTTTGTAGTTTTTTTTTTGAGTCTTTGTATCGTTTATATTTCACACAAATGCACATTGATACTCGTGTTTTTGTATATATAGTTTTTAATCTTTATACTTCTTGAGTCTTTACAATATTTGATTATATTATTAAGATATTAATATTTGATTTGTTGTAAACGAATTCATTAAGAAACTAAAGTACTGAGAATTGAGTGGTAAAAAAACAATGTGAGCATATTAGAGTAAAAGGCTGAAAATTTATGTGAAACATAAAAAAAGTGATATTTATTGAATGTAAACATGTAAACCTCCATATAAATTTTCACACTGTTAGTGAAATATAAAAAAATTAAAATAGTGATAAATGAATTAAATTTAGAATAAAAGATTTTTGAACTAACAAGGAGAGGGTAAAGTTGTAAACCCTCTGTTAGAAATCTTTCAAGTTAGTGGAACACTAGAAATTTGATGAAGAGATAAAACAAATCAAATCGGTAAATAGGGTTAAGAATATATTTTAAGATTAAAAGGAGTATAAATTGACCCGAATGAAAAGGCGATTAAATAAAAAAATAATAATAATGCTAAAATAGAGAGGAATAAACCAAAATAAAATTTATTTTAGAAATAGAAGGATTTAAAAGTGATTTAAAAAGGGTTATTGGGGGGAAATAAAAACAAGAAAGAACCATGAGGCTCAATCTGTAATTATAGAAAATTTGAGTCATTTATGTAATAAAGAGAAATTTGTACCTATAAATAAGAGAATAGTATTCTATTGAGGAGTCATGGCCAGCAAACAAAAGAGAAAAAAAAAAAAAAAAGAGGTTGAATGCTTGATTTTTCTTGGATTTTATCATCTAAAATCACTAAAAAGAACTAGATTAATAAATCAAACAGAGGTTTAGGAATGATTGGAGCTAGAAATTCAAAAACTTCTTGGGGTTTAGGGACTTGAAAGTTACAGGTTTAGTGGAGAAAAAGAAGAAGTCAAGGAAACTTATTTTCATTTCTTTTATCCTTCCAAATTCTTAAATATAAGAGGTAAGAAACTTCTCCAATAAAATCATTCATGATGGTTTATGATTTTTAAGCTTAATTGTATTATATTGAGTTATATGGAAAATGGGTTCCTGAGATTGAATGCTTTGTTTTGTTGTTTTTTTTTATATATTTTGATGTTTTTTAACATGAAAATATAATGAGTATTGTGTGAATTGAAACAATTAATAAGAAAAAGTTGATCTTTTTTTCTAATGGAAGATTCGGCCTAGCAATTTGTTTAAGAGAATATGATTTTTTATTGAATTGAGAGTTGGATTATTCTTAATTGTGTTATAAGTAAGGGTTAACGTATGGGTAAAGTTCCAAATGAAAGAAAAATAAAATAAAATTGGTATCAATTAAAATAAAATTGATACCATATTAGGAAAAAGAAGTAATTTATTTGGCCAGAAACTATGTTAGATTGTATTTAAAAGAAGGTTTAGTGAAGAGGTGATGAAAAATTTTAAGAAAATAATAAAATATATGCCTGCTCTTCGATGATGGAATTAGCCTTATTGAGAAAAATAAAAAGAATCGTTGGTTGGTTTAATTAGTGTAAAACTAGATTCAAGGGAAATTTATATTGAGAAATATGTTATTTCAATAAAATAAAAAAAAGTTGTTTCTTTATACAAAAGTTATGTAGTAAAGAATTGATTTCAGGAGATTGAAAAAAACTCACATTGTCTCCTCATGTGTATTATTCGAGCAAGATAAAACAAAATAAAATTTATAATGGTTGAGTTAAACGCTTATGAGAATTGTATTTAAGCATAAATTATAGTGAAATTAATTATGAATAGAAATGAATATGCATAAAACTTGAATTTGGAAAGAGATTTCCATTAATGAATAGATATAATATAATATTTAAAATTATTGTTGACACATGAAAGGTTGCAATAGTATTGCAACCATAAGGTAGTGCATCTAGAGCTTGGTATCAGGTAGGTGCTTGACACTTTTATTTAGCAATTTATTTAGTCAGGTAGCTATAATTTTTTTAAATATGGTACGTTGTTATTTTAATTGTAATATATTTGGAATTAGTTATCCATAAATGAGGTTAGTGCCTCGTAATAGGCAAGCAGAACTAGTTACCAAGTAATGTGTGCTTAGTAATGGGTGGTGAAGCTAGTTACTTAGTAATAGGGCTAGTACCTGGCAATGGACAAGGAAACTAGTTACCTGGTAATAGAACTAATGCCTGCTAATGGGCTAGTGGCGTCAATTTGTTTGATCACCAAAAAATATGACCTGACAAGATGGTTTAACAGGATTATAGAATTACTTGAAAAGTTTAATTAAGATTATGACATATTATTAAAGTTGACTTGTTGTTTTTTGTATTTTATTATGTGGTTTTATTTACACCATGCATTACATCAATTTTAGGTACATCGCAACCTCGTGTAGAGTAAATAGATGTTTAGAAACTCTTTTGTTTAAGTAATGAAATTGAAATTTTGAATTGAAATTCTTTTGCAATGTAATTTTGGTATGTAATTAATGCTTAAATTTATGATATTTACAATATTGTTGATATAATGTTTTATTGGGCTATTATAACATTATGAATTCAATTTAGCATATTAGAATTAAAAATGCATGAATTTATTTTATAATGTTTCTCTGTGAATTTTTGTATTCGTTTCATTTGATTATTATTCTTGAAAATTGTTTTACAAGATTTGAAGTGATTGAAATTGAGATTAGATGTGTTCTAATCCATTGATATGATGAAATAATTAAGTTTATAATGAATGGACTCTTTAAAAGAAATTAGTGTAAAGATCTATTTTTTGTGTTGTCAATAACTTGGTATAAATATTTTTAGGGGAAACATTGTTGAATTTGGGTAGGTTTAAAAAAAAGTTCCCTGGCTTTTTACTCAAATTAAAACATTAATCGCACTAAAAATCTGAGTATTAAATGGGGTCATTATTGTTGGTATCAGAGCCTTGGATTAGGTTTAGTATTTGTAATGGAAATTGATATATGTTGAATTATTTCAGGACAATTCATATAAGGCAAGGTACGAGGACAAATCCCTCTCCAATATAAAGGAGGTCTCATGGTATAGATTCCAAAAAGAGGCGGGGAGAGGATCCGTTAGTGGATAATGCCTCTCATATGCAACCACCATTTATTTAGTCGAGGTAGAAGGAATCATTTAGACTTCAAGACCGTTTCTAAATATATTGGGGTGTCCCAAACCAGAAAGGTCAGATCACTAAGGGCAAGCAGGCCTCCACCAATAGCACTTGTAGGAGCCCCTGCGCCATATGTTGACCCTACTTTACTAGCAAAGTTAGTGAGGGCAACAATTAAGGGTATAACTAGCGTATCAGCCCCAATAGCCACAACACCAACAGACAATGTGGTTGTCTTAGTATGGATTATAAAGAGTTTGAGAGAAATGGGTTGTGAGCCCTTCTTAAGGGAACAAGATACGGAGATTGTTGGGAGATGAATTAGGAAAGTGGAAAAGATTTTGATTTAGATCAAAGTGCTATAAGATTTTCAAGTAGACTGTACCACCCAACTATTATCAGACAGAGCACAATCTTGATGGGAGACTATATAGTCGATGAGGACCACAAAGTTATGGAAATAAAGTGATTTTAGGGCACATTTAAGAATAAGTTTTATTCCAAATATCACTATAAGGTGAAAGAACAAGGGTTTTTAGCTTTGAGGTATGATTACATGTCAAAAGTTTTTGGCTTTGATGTATGATTACATGTCAATGCTTGATTATGAGAGGAGGTTCCATAACCTCTCTATATTTGCCCCATATGATTAAGAGACAACGTGATGGCTTACGATAAGATTTGAAACAAGGGCTACTTGCATTACAATTTAATATTGTAAAAGAGCTAATAGAGGCAGCTCAAGCTCTAGAGGCATGTGTTGGAGAGAACTAACAAGGCCAATCTGGATTGGATAAGAGGAAAGATATTGATTTCTCTTCAAGTAGACTTCCCGTTCTGAAGATGAGTAAATGAGGACAATTTAGTCAGTTTAAAAAACAAGAAGGAGATGCGGTTTAGAGAAGCAACTGGGTTTTTATAGAGTACAAGTGAAGGGTTGACTGGAAGACAATCAGACCTGAAAGGTAGTTCTGTTGGAGGGGCTTTAGAGCATAAGACAATTACTTATCCTCACTATGTTTGGTGCGAGCAAAGGCATCTAAAAGCCTGTTTTGTATGTCATATTGATGTTATATTTATAAGTAAGAGGGATAGAAGTGGCAGGATTGTCCGCAATTAGGTCATGAATGCTATTATTGTGGAAGGAAGGGACATTTCAAAAAGGATTGCCCTTGAAGAGTTGGGTATGTTCAGGGAAAAAGACAGTAAACACGAAGTTCGTAATAATCGATCATTGTGGATAAGCCCACCAGGCTAACACTATAAGGGGCTAGTGGTAACAAGGAACGATCTAAAGCACACGAGGATAGGACACAGGGGAAAGTGTTCCACATGATCAAGAAGGATGTTAGAGTTGCTTCTAATATAGTGGAAGGTATGTTATGGTTAAATTTCATGTTTGTATATGCATTAATAGATTCTGGTGCAATACACTCATTTGTATAAAATAAAATTATGGGAAAACCTAAAAAACAAAAAAAAATCACATTTGGTACTCCTTCAGGGGAGAGTATAGATATTTACCATGTTTATAAAGGGATAAAGGTTAACATTAATAGGCGTGAGATGAAGGTAGATCTAATACCTTTACCTTTAAAATTACATGACTTTGATGTAATTTTAGGTATGGATTGGTTGGACATGTATAAGGCTCAAATGAACTGTTTTGAAAAAACAGTGTCTCTCCAAAGATCAAATGGTAGGAGAGTAATATTTAGAGGGGAAAGAAATGTCTTACCAAATTATACTATTTCAGCTATAACTGTTAGGAAAATTATGAGGAAAGAATGTGAGGCTTACCTTGCATATGTGATGAATTCAAATAAGAAAAATATCGAATTGTCAAATCTACCTATAGTAAGAGAATTTTTTTAAGTGTTTCTGGAAGAGTTATTAGGATTGCCTCTAAGGGAAGTAGAGGTCTGTATTGATACATTACCCGGTACCTCTTTTATAGCCTAGTTACCCTATAGGATGGTACCAACAAAGTTAATTGAGTCGAAGATCCAACTGCAAGAATTACTAAATAAGAGGTTTATACACCCAAGTAATTCACCTTGAGGAGCTCTAGTCTTATTTGTGAAGAAGAAATATCAGTTTGTATGAATAGATGATTTGTTTGACCAACTCAAGGGAAATAAGGTATTTTTTAAGATAAACCTGAGATTAGAGTACTGTCGGCTACAAATTAAGAAGTAGAATGTGCTAAAAATCGTATTTAGAACTCGTTATGGATATTACAAGTTCTTAGTAATGCCATTAGGATTAACAAATACACCAGCAATATTTATAGATCTAATTAATCATGTCTTTTAATCTTACTTAGATAAGTTCATGTTGGTAAACAAAATTTTGATATACTCTAGCTCATATTTAGGGCATGAGCAACATTTGAGATAAGGCAGATTTTAAAATACCATCAGTTGTATGTCAAATTGAGTAAATATGAGTTTTTGCTAAAAAAAATGGTTTTTCTAGGACATGTTATAGATCATAAGAAAGTCAAAGCAGTGTTGAAATGTGAAAGGCCTGCAAATGTATCTGAAATACATAGTTTCCTTAGATTGGCAGGGTACTAAAAAAGGTTTATTAAAGGATTCTCAACCATAGAGACTCTATTCACCTGATTGACCTAAAAAGAGACAAGTGTGAATGGTTAAAGGAGTGTGAATGTAAACCTCCAGTTATAATTTTGAGAATCTTTGAAATATAAAAGGGAAATTGAGAGAATAAAAATGATTAGTAGGGAAAATAAAATATTAAATATAATGAGGATTAGGTTTTAAAAATTAAAGACTCTTTATTTCAATTGAAATAAACAGGAAACCAAAAACCTTTTTCCTTTTAGGTTTCTGATTCTCTAAAATGTTGTAAAGAGAGAGTTGTAGGATTTTGGTATTTATGGAATGCGGGGGCTAAGAGTAAAGACTCGAAGAGTTGGGTGTGTTGATTGCTTGGCTGTTGATTGTTATTATCCATCTAAGTCTAGTCAGAGGAAAAACTAGGCGCTGATAAATAAGAATACGACACGTGGATAGATCATAACCAAGAAAAAAGATTTCTTATTATTCATTCATTCATCAGGAAGACAAATACTATTAGTGATTATGTTATTGGGCTTTTGAGGATTTTAATAATGTTTATGAGATCAAATTAAAACCTTAATAGATATTGTTTAGTGGTCTACATTTCAATCATGTGCTTTTAGAGCATCTAATGAATGGCTAGAATAAAAAGATCGAGATAATTTTTTTAAAATGGTGTAACTTTTAGTATCATAAAATGAACAAGAAAGTGCTCGTGTTTTGGGTAATACTCCACAAAATGCTAATACATATCACATCAAGTTCAAAAGGAATCTTTGCTAGAAATGTTCAATCTTTAATTTGTCATAAGATTGGTAATGCAAGATTTTGTTTATTTATTGATAAAGCTCAAGATGAATCCAGAAGATAATTTATTTTAACTCTTCATGTTTCGTTAACAACTACTAAATGAAATTTTCAGCAATAAAAATTGTTAAAACAAAACTTCATAATCAAATGGATGATAATTTTCTTGTAGATTATTTGATTGTTTATATTAGAGAGAAAAGGAGTTAAAAGATTCTCAATATATATGATAATCGATGATTTCTATTCCACACAAAAATGACGATCACAATTAAAATAAACAATGCTTTGTTTTAACTAATATTTTTTATAAACTTTGTATGTTTATATATTTGATATGCATGAAGACTAGAAAAAATAAAATGATAGATATATTATAAAGATATATTAATTTTGGTATTGATCTTATCCTCGTTATATAGTTGTAGTAAATCTTTACATTTCTTTTCCTATTCGTAATAAATTTTATATCGTTCTATATTTTTCTTTACACACAACCAAATCATGCAGGCTCCTAGCTACCCCTGGACCTGCCTACGTTTAAAAAGGAGGATGGTTACATGTGTCACCAGTTAACTGTCCCAGCTGGGGACGTAGATGAATTTTAAGTGATACGTAGACATACAACCTTGTTGGTTCACTGCTCGGACTGATTTATAAACAATATTACAAAATGAGTGGTGATGTAATTTGTAAGAACATGCATGAAATATATTGAAATAGAGGTTTTTCCAAGCACGAAGTGATCAATCCTTGTTTATCAAGTAATTTGTAATTCGTGCTCGTGTTCTTGCAATGCTCCCTCGTGACTAAAATCATTTACCATGAAAAGAAAAATGATCCAGATGTTCAAGCTGGAGGAGGAGACTCTCCTTTTGGAAGGCCATTTGTAAGTAGTGGCCACAAGTTATTGAGGGCATTGGATATATGGTCAGCAGATGATGGCAGAGAGATTAGTTTTTGAAATATTGATAGATGGCTAGATGGTTATGGGCCTTTGAAGAATCTAGCGGAGTCTGAAATCCCAAAGGCTTCCCTTCATTACACAGTTGTAGATATGGTGCAAGATGATAACAAGTGGAGATGGGGGCTTTTTGCTCACCTTCTCCCGATGCAGGTCGCTAGCTATCCTTTACCAGGCATGAGCAATCTTTGAAGCAGGTCTGGAAGTTGATATGGGGGTGTAAGGAATGGACCGGATCAAGATATTTTTAGGGTTATTTTCTAATGGAGGTTTAATGACGACAAATGTTAAAACATGGAAAAAAGGCATCTGAAAAACAATCTATTGTGTAGTTCTTCTTGCAACCTGAACTAGGAAACTACTTTGCATGCATCAAGGTGAGAATGTCTGAAACTGCCACACATTTGGTGGTGAGTGTTCTTGTATTTATATACATCTGGTTGTGTAACGTATTACATGAACATAATTGTGTGCAAGAGAAAAGAAAGGGATTAGATATGATTGTGGCTGTGATTATGGATAGACAAAATGCATATATGGAAAGTCCTTGATTAAAGCTGATGATCTTCAACACCCCCCCGGGCGCAAGCTAAACGTCGGGTTGGGACCGATGTGAAGCTTGGACCGGAAAAATTGAAAGAGAGCTTTAGGCACACTTTTGGTGAAGATATCAGCAACTTGTAAATGAGAAGGAACATATTGTGTGCGAAGCTTGTCGGCAAGAACAAGTTCGCGAAAAAAATGGTAATCTAACTCAACATGCTTGGCTCTCTTATGAGAAACACGGTTGGAGCTTAAGAAAATGGCACTTTTGTTGTCACATAAGAGAAGAGGCCGCTGTGGAAAGGAAACTTTCAGATCATGAAGGAGATGTGTAAGCCAAAGTAGGTCTGCGATAGTGATAGCAAGTGCATAATATTCAGACTCACAACTTGAAAGAGACACAATATGTTGCTTCTTGGCACTCCAAGAAACCAAACTGTTACCAAAGTAAATGGAATAACCAGAGGTAGAGCGACGAGTTTCGGGACATCCGGCCCAGTCGGCATCAGAATAAACAACTAAAGTAGTAGGAGTAGCAAATGGGCGGAAGGTGAGGCCAACATGCAAAGTCCTTTTGACATAACGAAGAATGCGTTTTACTGCAAGAAAGTGGTCATTAGTTGGAGAATGTAAAAACTGACTGACAAAGTTGACAGCATGAGCAATGTCAGGATGTGTGATGGTCAAATATTGAAGGGCACCAACAAGAGATCGATAAAAAGTAGGATCTGAAAACAAAGAACCATCAGAAGAGAGGTGCTGAGAAACAATTATAAAGGTATGAACAAGCTTGCTATCAAGTAATTGAGCACGAGTGAGAATGTCACAAGCATATTTTAGTTGACTAATAAAGAGACCATCAGTTGTGGATGTAGCTTCAAGACCAAAGAAGTAACTCAGAGAACTCAAATCCTTAGTAACGAATTCATAATGAAGTTTACAGGTAAAACTGTGAAGAAGAGAGGAGTTTTCCCTGTAATGATGGTGTCATCAACATAAAAAAGCAAATAAATAACGTCAGATTTTATGTGAAAGACAAAGAGTGATGTGTCGGCATGACTGCAATAAAAGCCGAGCTGAGTGAGGAAAGAGCTGAAACCAGGCACGAGGTGCTTGTTTGAGTCCATAAAGAGCTTTCTTCAATTGAAAAACATGATTAGGGAAGCAATGTACCCAAGAGGTTGTTCCATGTAGACCTGTTCAGTAAGATGACCATTGAGGAATGCATTCTTGACATCAAGTTGGCGAAGAGGCGATTTATTTGTCACAGCAAAAGATAGGACAACACGGACAGTGGTAGCCTTTATAACCGAGCTAAAGGTATCGGTGTAGTCAAGACCAGGTACTTGTGTATAGCCTTCAGCAACAAGACGGGCTTTAAGACAATTGATAGATCCATCAGGCAAATATTTGGTCTGAAATACCCATTTAGAACCCATAATGTTGGTGTTGGCAGGTTAAGGGACCAAAATTCAAGTGTGATTATTTTGCAAAGTTTGAACTTCTTCATCCATGGCGGCGAGCCAAGAAGGATTCTTAGCAGCAGATTTGAATCCTTTTGGTTCAATAGATGTCAAAAAAGCTGGGAGAAGACCAAAGATCCCAAAAAGCAAGATTTGTCGGGTGCCGAGTTTTAAAAATTCCAGCTTTGGCTCGTGTGAGCATAAGATGAGAACTCATCTGAGTAGCGGCAACTGGAATAGTAGGAGCCAATTTAGCGGGTGCAAGAGAAGTTGAACTAGGTTCCGAGTGCTGCAAAGAGGAACCTGCAATAGAATTGTCCATCTGCAAAGACTCATTCACAGGATCAGTACAAAGAATACACGAGTTAGATCCAGACTGTGTAATATACTGGGAATGTGGCGTTGGGGAAGAAGTGGGCATGTTTGTATAGGGAGGAGTTGGTTCTAGAAAATTGGAAAATTGGAGGGAAGACATGGGTTAAGCCTAAGAGGTATCTAGAGAGGGAAAGTAATTTTCATCAAATTGAGCATGTTGAGTGATATACATTCTAGATGTAAAGGGGTCAAGACAACAGAACCCTTTATAAAAGGTGTTATAGCCTATAAAAATGCAAGGAATACTTCGAGGGGAAAATTTGTTTGGCATATAATCACATAAACATAGATACACACGACAACCAAAAGGGATGAAAGTTCTCATAATTATGAGGAGAACCATATAAAAGTTCAAAGGGGGACTTACCTCCGAAAAGCGGTATGGGCAAATGGTTGATGATGTAAGCTGTAGTGCTAAAGGCATCAACCTAGAAGCGAGGAGAAGTGTGAGAATGGAAAAGAAAAGCCAAACCAGTTTCAGTCACATGACGATGTTTTCTTTTGGCGCGACCATTTTAGGCAGAAGTATGTGGGCAAGATAGATGATGATGGATACCCGAGATACGAAGGTGAGTTTTAAAGCAATTGCTAGTAAATTCTGCACCACCGTCACTTTGAAAAAAATTTATGCGAGAAGAATATTGATTTTCAACAAATGTTTGAAATTGAATAAAGGTATCATAGAAGTCAGATTTCAATTTCAAAGGATAAAGCCAAGTAAAGCGAGAATAATCATCAATAAACAAAATATAGTAGTTATAACCCAAATTAGATTTTATAGGTGAAGGACCCCATATGTCATAGTGAATTAGATCTAACACATTTGATGACCAGTGTTCATTACATGAATAAGGCAAGCGATGATTTTTTGCAAGTTGACATGTATCACATAACTTAAGAGATGGCAATAAAGAGGTGAGATGAAGTTGTTCTTTTTTATTTAATAAAGCAAGAATAAAATGATTCACATGTCCAAGGCGTGCATGCCATAAATCATATGAAGCATGAAGAAATTTATTTTTAAAGATAGAAATAAATGCAGAATTTCCGCGGTCTAGCACATATAAGCCTCCATCACGTCTACCGGTTGCCACTACTTTTCCCGTTAGGCAATTCAACAATGAAAAAATTATTAGCAAAGGTAACTGATAAAGGAAAATCATTTATGAGTTTACTGATGGACAAAAGATTTTTAGTAAGGTGAGGAACAACTAAAACATCTAACAATTTGTGATCTGAGGAAGGGGAAAGATTGCTTGTGTGGGTAATAGGTAGGGACGCATCATTCCCTACAATTACACATTCCTTACCTGTGTAAATTATGGTCTGCTCTAATTTGGAATGATCTGGAGTCATGTGAGCCGAAGCCCCTGTGTCCAAGCGGCCAGTTCAAAGAAGATATGATGTGGGTTCATGTCGATCATAGCGCTGCTTACATTGATCTGCATAGTGTCCTTCCAGTCAGCAGATTTGGCAGCGTGGTGGACGGCGACTTTGGTTGGTGTGAGTACACCTCTGTCCAAGATGGGAAGAGTTGCTACTGGACCCATATCCATGACCACGGTTTTGGCGAAAGGAGCTGCTTCCATGATGAGAAGAGCTTCTGTTGGCAGTGAATGCTGCAACTGGAGGTGCTAAAGTCACTAGAGATTTTGAAAATTTTCAAAACTCTCGGCTTTAGAGATGAGGTCAAAGAAACAGGGGAGAAAAGTTTGTGCCATATAGGCAGTTGAGAAATTGGAGAAATCAGGCCCGAGACCACGAAGAAACCAGTGAACTTTGTCGGTTTCATCAACTGGACGACCAATTGCATGAAGCTGGATTGCATGAAGCTGATCATATAAAGCTTTGAATACATGGGCATAAGTAGTGACTGTTCGGGTGCCTCGCTTCATCAATTGAAGGTCATCTTTGAGACGAATTTCACGGGCCTTGCAGTGGTGGCTGAAGGTGTTTTCCAGGGCAGTCCAAACCTTATGGGATATGGAGAGGCCGACAACTTCAGCCATTGCCTCCTCTGTGAGAGATGAGAGGAGGAGGCTAAGGAGACGCTGGTCAGTTGCTTTCCATGCTAGGTGACTGTGGTTTGGTGTCTGAGAGGTGGGAGGATCAAATGGTGGTGGCGGCACAAGGGTGCCACCCACATAACCTAGCAAGACTTGACTTTCAAAAAAGAGGAAGAAGTTGACTCTTCCATAGGAGATAATTGGAGGAGGAGAGCTTGATTGTAACCATGTGAATCATGGTGTTGAAGGGAAGAAGGGTAGGAGAATCAGAAGAGTTGGAGGCCATTAGGATCGTGGGATATTAATCTAATGGAAGCTCTGATATCATGAGAATGTTTGAAACTGCCACACATTTGGTGGTGAGTGTTCTTGTATTTATATACATCTGGTTGTGTAACGATTACATGAACATAATTGTGAGCAAGAGAAAAGGAAGGTAACGTATTACATGAACATAATTATGAGCAAGAGAAAAGGAAGCGATTAGATATGATTGTGGTTGTGATTATGGATAGACAAAATACATATATGGAAAGTCCTTGATTAAAGCTGATGATCTTCAACACAAGGGATCATTGTCATATAGCAAAGAGCATCTGGATCGTCATTTGTTTTTTGCAGCAGATTCTCTTCCATGGTTGGTCTGGAACATTAGTTCGAAATCTGTGTCAGCTAATGAGGCTCTGTAACCGGTGTGGCGTTGTGGTACATATGGATATGGAAGAGTAGAAATGCTCGTGTCTTTGGTAATAATAATCATATCCAAGCTGATTGTATTGTGTCAGTCATTAAAGGCCTAGCTGTGGATATTTGGAAAAATAAAAGTGAGGACATGTGCAGGGAAGCATTCAGAAGCAGGTCCACCAAGTGGGGTGGAAATTCCTTACTCAAGATGGGTTAAATTAAATATGGATGGATGCAACAAAAGGAATCCATGATACAGTTAAGGTAGAGTCATGAATTCCTTATTTGGTTATGTGTTTAAGATTAGTTGTTAATATAGTCTGGTATATGGTTCGTCCTAGATTTTTTATGAAGGGTTTTTAGCTAGAGATGTATTCAGTTAGATTGAGATTTTTA
Source organism: Populus deltoides (assembly GCA_015852605.2). Lineage (NCBI taxonomy): Eukaryota > Viridiplantae > Streptophyta > Magnoliopsida > Malpighiales > Salicaceae > Populus > Populus deltoides. The sequence continues at coordinate 13,259,924 of CM027574.2, forward strand.
AAGATGATGGGTTCGAACCAATTCTTTTGATAGGTAATTCAACCAGATTACTACAAGCTATGCATAAGATTTTTTTTTGCAGCAAATAAAATTTATTTGGTGTATTTTAAGTCTGGTTTGATCCCTATTAATAATATGGGTTTGAGCCACATAAGATTCAAAGCTAGCTTGAGTTAATTAAGATGTTGAGATTAGATTTGTTTGGAGTTGATTTTCTAGTTCTACAAGGACTTAAATCAGCAAAATATTCTCCTAAAATTCAAGGAGATTTCATTTATTATTTTTCTTATTATTTAGAAGAATATTTATCAACAAATGAGGAGGTTTTCTAATCAACAAAGGATGCTAGGGGAGCTGACAGATTTAATTTTCTAAGTTAGGAATGATTAATTAATGATTCTTCTAGTCTAGGAAGGAAACCAAATTGACAGGTATAAAAAAGAAAGATTTTCTTCATTAAATGTCCATGTAAAACAAGGAAACAAAGCATAATAAGGTAAGAAGACTTCAGAATTAATTTCACATTTAAATTAGATTTTCTAGTTTATTTGAGATTTTTTAGGGGTGACAAATCTAATTCTAACATGTTTAGGATATTAATTTCAGATTTTTAATTTTTTTTCTTAGTCTTTGGTTTATTATTACTTATTTTAGTCAATTTTATAAATGGACTCAAATCAATACATATATGGGGATCCATTAGGGTTATTTGAAACATTATATAAGTGTTTTGTATGCTGAAAAGTAGGGGGTCGAATTTATGAAATAAACATGTGCTTTGTGTAATTAAACAAGTTATCTTTATTATGATAGATCAAATCTGACTTATCAAGGTATAACTTACCTTATGATGTTATTCAATTCAATTCCAATAATATTTAGTTTCTTGAGATAGATTTTTATTGTGTCATACATATGGAACTTAATTTTTAATTTTAAAAAAATATAAACTTCATTTAAGAATTGTTTAACCAAGTCATCAACAAGTTGGCATCAATACAAGTCAAGGGCAGGGGTTTAATTCGGGATGAATCTGGTTATTGGATAAAAAAGAATTTGCAATTAATTTGCGACAATGTTCTTCGGTCAGAGCAGAGCTAGTGTGATAGTATCAATCAGGTATCGAATTGGCTTAGATGTTGGGATTGCAAAAAGTCATCCTAGAATCTGACTTCAAACTGGTGGTTCAACTCATCACGCAGGTGTCTATTACGGTGGAAGCAAATTACTCACTCATCGTCAAAGCAAAGGAGCTGCTAGATCGTGAGTGGGAGATCAAAGTCCAACTTGCTTACCGTGAGGCAAATCAAGCATATTGGTTTAGCCAATTTTAGTTTAGCTATGAATCCTCCAGATAGGAGCACTTGGATTCTAGATGACCTTCTTGGGGCTTTGTATTTGGTCTTGTACCTTGATCTTGTTAGGTCTATTTTTCCTCGATTTTCATTAAAAGAGATAAATTCAACAAAACAAAATGACCCAATAAGTTTTAAGCAACTGTATGAAAAGGTAAAGAATAATTAATTAGATGAGATTATATAAAAATCATCAATAACAAATAAGATATTATACTTGGATTCAAAAGTAATTGTTAAATCTTACTTGAAAATCCTAGCATAACTGAATATTTTTTTTATTTTATTTTAATAATTTTAAAATAAATACATGTTCTAAAGTTTAAAAAAAAAAAAATTATGTTCTAATATTGCCATCTAATCACCAACAAATACAGATTTCCCCATGAAAATGGCATGCAGTTATCAGCAAATTGTGTTAACCGATGCCAAATTCTACTGTTCATAACTCCGCATGGTAAACTAGGCAGGCCGGACACGGGGAAAGATTAGAATCAACACACAGGATTCGTATGCTTAAATAACTTGTAGAAAGAACAGTTTATCATCATCAACAAATGTTCTGCTGTCATCATCTCCATTCAAGAAGCTTTTCATACAAACACGAGGCAGATGTCGACAAAATAATCATTTCACATTTCCATAATTAATGAAAAATAAACAAACATCTCACATTTACCTGACCCTAAGATCATGGAACAAACAAGGTGGTGGAACCCAGAGATACTGAACTGGAACAAGCCTGCCCAACCTACACGAGTATATTTTATTTCATCCAACGAACACGAGTATCCAAATCAAGCTAATACTACTTCGTGGGGGTCAAAAGCTTAAGATACCGACACAACAATGCACCAACGGACTAAAGAAACAAAACCTAAAACAGACAAGAAAATTAAGAATACTGTCGGCTGGGGGAACTCATTAGAGATTATCATGT